>JAODAL010015412.1:0-83991 GCA_025379985.1 Phyllomedusa bahiana | reverse complement strand
ATGCTGTGACCCGGGGAACAGGGTAAGTCAATGCCCAGTGAAACTAAAATGGTGGTTGAAAGACTCCTTTTTCCGGCACTTTTGAATCTGTGGGTTCATGCAGGTTTAATGGTCTTTTCTGCGGTACAGGAAGATATAGTCAATGTCCAGTGAAACTAAAATGGGGGGTTTGAAAGACTCCTTTTTCGGCACTTTTTAAATGTGGGGGTCATGCCAGGTTTGGGGCTCATGCTGTGACCCGGGGAAAAAGGTATAGCCCGATGTCCAGTGAAACTAAAATGGTAGTTGAAAGACTCCTTTTTCCGGCACTTTTGAATCTGGGGTCATGCTGGTTTGGGGCTCTTTGCGGGTGGCCCAGGACATGTATAGTCAATGTCCAGTTCAACTAAAATGGTGGTTTGAAAGGACTCTTTTTCCGGCACTTTTAAATCTGGGGGTCATGCAGGTTTGGGGCTCATGCTGTGGCCCAGGACAGGTATAGTCAATGTCCGGTGAAAACTAAAATGGTGGTTGAAAGACTCCTTTTCCCGGCATTTGAATTGGGGGTCAGACAGGTTTAATGGTCATTCTGCGGTACAGGACAGATATAGTCAATGCCCATTTGAAACTAAAATGGTGGTTGAAAGACTCCTTTTTCCGGCACTTTTAAATCTGGGGGTCATGCAGGTTGGGGCTCATGCTGTGGCCAGGACATGTATAGTCAATTCCAGTTCAACTAAAATGGTGGTTGAAAGACTCCTTTTTCCGGCACTTTTAAATCTGGGGGTCATGCAGGTTTGGGGCTCATACTGAGTTCCAGGACGGGTATAGTCAATGTCACTTTCAAGTAAGATGATGGGTTCAAATCATACTCCCTTCTGGCATTTTTTTAAATTTGTGGGTGGATGCAGGTTTAAGGGTCATGCTGTGGTACAAGACAGGATAGTGAATGTTGTGTGTTTTTTTTCTGTGGCTTTTATAACCTAAGTGTGTTGCCTAAGATGTAGCACGTATCCATTTGACTGTTGTGGATGTTAATTCCAGCTTCTCCAGCCCTGCTTGGGTGTAAGAATGAAGGTGTTGTTGCTCTCCATAGACTTTAATGGTCATCGCTCATAAGCGACTGCTCACTATCGACTATCTTGTCGATGATGGTCGACTATCGACCATCGACCGATGTCGATGGCCAACGCAATCGCTCAACACTAGTCCCTAGCAGTTGAGGTTGGCAAAGCCAGTTAGGTATCAACTAAGGTTTTTATGGTGGCCCTTACAAAGTCACAAAGAGTAAAGATCCGATTCCAAATCTGTCAAAATATAAAACCTATCAGTAGTCCATCGGGAGCCTAATTTTTGGTTTATGATCTCATTAATTAAAAACAAAAGTATTATCGTGGCTATTGTTGCAGATTTGCCTCTTACTGTGCATGAGCCGGCTGAATTGTCTCCCAGTGGCCACTGTTTTATTTATAAGTGAGGACATCAGTTAAGGAACTCATTTTGGTGTTTGTTTCCCTGCTAAGTAACTAAGCAAAACAACACTGAGAAGTGAGGTGAAAGCAACAGGAGACAATGAAATGCGAGTTCTCACCTCTCCAGGGTTGTTAAAATAGCTCAATTTTCTCAGGAAATGATCGCTCCATCTAAATGTTGACAGTTTACCAATTATATACTCTGCTAAGTAATATGGATAAGAGTGCAACCAAGATAGCCTCTATATGCATCCTGCTGTGAACGTACCAGCAGCTCTGGCAGATGTAATTTGTTTAAAGTTTTACAGGATCACATGCTAATTTTAATATTGGCATAAAAAAACTTAAAATTTTGGACATTGCCTGCCTTTATTTAGATGGTGCTTTCTACAGTACTTACTGTTGGTGATCTACTCTTTCCATGTAGTAAGTCCTTATACACCCCACTACGTATAAAGGTAAAAGTTGATAAACTCCCACACGCTGACATGGTGCTTCTCCCTAATGAGATAAATGACCCCTTCTGAGGCACACTCAACACCTCTCACCCAGCCAGCCAGTTGGACTGATGAGGACCAACACCTTGAAACAGCTGTCTGAAGGCTTGAAACCTTGTCACATTGCAAGGCTCAGTGAGTCACATGTGGATTGGGGATTGCTACATCCTATAGATGGCTCTGGAGTGTTCAGCTCTCTTCCCATAAGCCTTCTGAAATATTTGAATACCTAGGGTGTAAATCCCAAACACTGACCTAGTGCTCCTCCCTTATGAGATATCTTACCCCTTCTGAGCTTTTTATCCACTCAGACATATAAAATACCCTGTTTCCCTGAAAATAAGACATCCCCCGAAAGTAAGACACTGTGCTTTTTTTTTTTTTTTTTGATGCAATTCAGTTTGGCTGCTTATGCTGATGTTTGTGATAAAATCACTACAGTATATTTATACATATTGATTTTTGTTCAACAATAAATGTGAATTCTTGTTCATGGAAAAATAAGACAACCCCTAAAAAGAAGTGTTAGCTCATCTTTAGGAGCAAAAATTAATATAAGACACTGTCTTATTTTCGGGAAAACAGGGTAGTAGTAAACATAGTATTTTTTAACATGGGGAAATGCCTAGACATATTGATGTATGATGATCTTCCTTTACTATTGATTATCCTTGTAGGTTACTGCCTTAGATTGTGATTGCATTGGACACAATCAATTTGTTGGAGCCACGGTTGGCTGGAATAAGCAGCCAGTTGTTTTGTTCTCGAGTACTACAGTACGATGCTTGAGATGTTGAGCACTGTGTGATTGCACAGAACATCTTCCAGGTGTCCCTAATTTTGACCCCAAGCTTCCCACATCTCTTTGTCTCTAATTTGCAATTTAAACCCTTCGAACCAATTATGGGTTTTGAGGTCATTTTCTCAGCAATGCCAAAAAGACGTAGGTCAGTTTAGGGGGGTTTTGGGGGCTCCCAGCCCCCCAAGCTGTGCTAGGAACAGAGCTGGAATTCCCCCGGGCTTTTCCCAAAAGAGTTTCGCAAGCGTGGGAAGTGGGGGAAGCCTTATTCCGGGCTTTAAAACCCTGTGATTCCGTGCCCCACGGCTAATCCTAGGGTATTCCCCTGCTCCATCGGGTGATTTGGACTCACAGTGACCCAATGGAGACTGGGTAATATCTGTACAGTCCTCCCTGGGGGATTAGAGTAGCCCCAGGACTGCCCCAGGACAGTGTGTGCTGCCCTGACTGCTGCCTGTGTCAGAATGAAAAATATTTTAATGTACATACATGAATATGCTAATACATTACGAAGTGTAAAAAAAAAAGTTAAATAGCTGTCCCTTAATGGGATTAAAAAAACATTAAAAAAAACTTAGTGTAGAAAAAAAAATAGAAATATTAGTTATTGTGAACATTTTACCCCCCCAAAACTTTACTATTGAATAAACTACACGACCCGTAAAACTTGTGTTTTATCTCATAGGTTATTTAGTGTGAAATGTGAATGATGTTAAAAAAACTGAAAAATTTAATAAAAAAAAAAAATGCACCAAAAAAATTTTCCCCCTTTTAAAAAAAGCCACCAAATGCGTCCTTAAAATATTTTTTTTTTTAAAAAAATTTCGGCCTTGCTAAATTTATCTGGTCATTAATTTCCTTTTCAGGGTTGGGGTTAAGGGTTAAAACAAAATAATTTTTTCATATGATTTGGTACAAAAAAACGTTTTGGATTTCCCAACCTTTACGTGGCATTGATTGTTGTTGCCTAGACAAATGCCAAAAGGCTATATTTCTTGATTTAACATATTCTTTTAGCATATATTGTTAAAGTATCCAAGTTAATGAACTTATTTTTCGCCAATTTATAGAGGAAAAAAGTTGTGCTTTTGTTGTTTAGAAGGAAGAAACCTCTCTACCTAACATTGCCTGAAAAATAAGTCTCCATACCACTGGTCTCTTTAAAAAGGAAAAAAGTCCCTCTTAAACATGTTAAGGCATTTTCTCATAGTCAAACAGTATCCTGGTCTGCACTGATGAGGGACAAGAACCCTGAAACAGCTGTCTGCAGATAGGTAACTCTCTTACGACTAGTATGAGAATGTTTGACTACTTTTGTAAGAGCATCACTTTTTTGAAGGACTTGGAAATACATGAAAAAAAATGTATTTTCTTTTAATGAACCATAAACATCCAACCAAAAAATTATGGGGAAATATAAGGCGTAAAGTCCTTAATTGTTATTTTTAGGACTGTCAGGACGCACCCCCAAAAAAGAACACAGACAGGTAAAGCCCTGACGGGTGGGCCCCCAAACCCTTTTTCCTGCCTTTTGAGTACCGATTTTCCTTTCTAGGTCGGCCCCCCCAACCCGAAGACTGAGATTCTCTGAGCCCAAATAGACCCCCAGATGTAAACGAACGAACACAAAACAAAAAAGAGAGGTCGGACAGGCCAAGTCAGCAACGAACGGGCAACGTAGTACAGAAACAAGTGACAAGAGAGTAACCAGGATCCAAGCAAAGAAAGGAAGCTGAGACCTTTTATAGGGAACAGGAGAAGGTAGAATAGAAGTGAAGGGGAAAAAGGAAGGGCAAAAAAAGGAACAGGTTAACTCCACAGGTGCTGGAAGATTCCTGGCCATGGGCGTTGACCAGGAATCAATTAAGCATATAGAGCTACAGGACGGAGTTCACACTAGTAGTAGAAATAAACAGAATTAAGTAAAAAAAAACACGGTTTACGTCGTACTGGTCGTGGCCGGCAACCAGAGCCAAAGGCCAGGGGTCTGTCGGGCACATGACATTAACATATGATGTACATATAGAGCAAAATGTTCAGTAATTCTATAAATTATTCGTAGGAAAAGGTTACGCACACCTAGGCCTAATAGGAAGGTGGGTGCAATTGTGGAAGGTATTTTTGGTCCCGAAATACTAGAAATAGAGAAACCACTGCACACCAAAAATGAATGCTGTTTAAATTAACAAGAATTTATTCAAAATAGTTAAGGTAGGATCAATTAGTCAAAAGCTTTTGTCATATATACTCAGTAAATGCATCATTTACATCATATGAAAAGGAATTCAGATGTCAAAATATACAACGTTTCGGCGTGCAAACCTTTATCAAGTACATCTAGATGAACAAATTGTGTAGTGAGGAAAGCATGGAGTATATGAGTCAGTAGGCGCCTACCTTATCGCTCCCGGTCGACAAGTCCTAGCCTACATACTCCAAGTGCGCTCCTCATCTGGAGTTATACTCCGATACAGCCTAATGCCAGCATCACTACTTGTTGCAACTTATATGTGACTCCTACTACTGACTCATATACTCCATGCTTTCCTCACTACACAATTTGTTCATCTAGATGCACTTGATAAAGGCGTGCACGCCGAAACATCGTATATTTTGACATCTGAATTCCTTTTCATTTCATGTAAATGATGCATTTACTGAGTATATATGACAAAAGCTTTTGACCAATTGATCCTACCTTCACTATTTTGAAAAAATTCTTGTTAATTTACACAGCATTCATTTTTGGTGTGCAGTGGTTTCTCTATTTCCAGTAATTCTATAAAGTACAATCCACTTGGAGAAATGTAGTTTAGATCCTGGGCAATGATGAAAATATGGTCCTGGGCCTTCATCAAAATTTAATAATACGACTGAATTTACTTGTAAAACTAATTGTCTTATGCCTGGCCTCCTGTCATAAAAAATATGTGGAAAAAAAGTAGTTATCTTCTTAACACCCGTGATCTGTCCAAATCATTAGACTTAACGAAAATATAATTTTTTATGCATTGACATATTTTAAGCTGGTGTTAAGACAAGGGTTATCATTAAAAAGACATGAGTTATTGAAGGTGGGTGCCTTTAAATATTCATAATTTCCAATTAGCAAAGACAATTGACAAACATAAAGGAAACTGTTGAGAGGACTGACCATTACATCGATATGTAATAATCTGGTTGCATTAGTTTATGGCTGCAACCAATTGGACCAGGGCTTGGACTACTCATTGTGGCACGAGATCTCCATGGATCTGTATTATGGACACATACGCACTGCCATATTGTCCCTCTAGAAAGCACAGAATTATCCCCCTAGAAATAATGTGTATGTCTCTGTATAAAATCGGACCCAGACTATGGGTATAGGCTGAAAGCAAGCTATAGGGACTGTGTTGCGGATCCATAATATGGCGGAGAGCTTGGTCTTTAAGAAGATTAGAATCCTTATCAAACATTGCTTTATTGGACTTTGTTGTTATAGAACCTGCTGTTTTGGGGGTTTGGGACAGGGAAAATATGGAAGTTTGTGAAAAAATTCCTTCATATTTTACATGAAGAAATATAATACTTTCTAATTTGTTGACACAGAAAGAAGCCTCTTTTAATCTTCGACAGTGTTGTATCTATAACGGTGCAGAGTTATCAGTAGTTGGTGCTTGAGCAGTTATAAATGGTACATGATCAGTGGACCAGTTTTCTAAGTGGTTCATGTTTGTTTGGCCACTATTATAAATGATACATGACTGTGAGCCACTATTATAAACTGTATATGTTTGGTGGGCCAGTATTATAAATGGTACATGACCGATGGTCCATTATTATAAATTGTACATGTTTGGTGGGCAAGTAATATAAATTGTACATGATTTATGGGCAAGTATTATAAATTGTACATGATTGATGGGCCACTAGTCTAAATTTTGCATGACCAATGGTCCATTATTATAAATGGTACATGACTGGTAGCTCCCTATTATAAACGATACCTGACCAGTGGGCCACTATTATAAGTGATACATGACCAGTGGACCATTGTTATAAATATTACATGATCGGTGGGTCACTATTCTAAATGTTACATGACCGGTGGGTCACTATTCTAAATGTTACATGACTGGTGGGTCACTATTCTAAATGGTACATGACTGGTGGGTCACTATTCTAAATGGTACATGACTGGTAATAATAATAATAATAATAATCTTTATTTCTATAGCGCCAACATATTCCGCAGCACTTTACAAATTCAAGGGTAAACATACAGTCATTACACATTAAAAGTACTTACAAATGAGACACAAGGTGTGAGGGCCCTGCTCGTGAGAGCTTACAATCTATTAGGGTGTATGGGTGAAACATACGGTAAGAAGTGCCAGTTTACAATGGTCCAGCCATGTTTCATAAATAGGGGGTGGTTTACATGAAAAATGGATGAACCTGCCACCCTGACAGTACATCTATATACAGATAAGTGCCTGTGAGTGCCCAAGTGCAGGGAGTGACAGATGTGTGTGATAGCAGTTAGGGATCTTGGTGGGCCAGACCGAGAAGATGTATTTTCAGGGCCCTCTTAAAACTGTGAGGGTTGTGAATGTGCCTGATCGCCCGCGGTAGCATATTCCAGAGAATTGGTGCCGCACGTGTGAAATCTTGTAGGCGGCATGGGAGGTTCGGATGATTGAGGAATGTAGTCTGATATCATCAGCAGAGCGGAGAGCACGGGTAGGGCGGTAGACAGAGACTAGGGAGGAGATGTAGGGAGGAGCAGCGCTGTGGTCTGACTGGTGATCCATTATTATAAATTGTACACAACCGGTGGGTCACTATTCTAAATGGCACATGACTGGTGGCCCATTATTAGAAATGGTACACAATCGGTGGGTCACTATTCTAAATGGTACATGACTATTGGCCCATTATTATAAATGGTACATGACCGGTAGGTCACTATTATAAATGATACATGAATGGTGGGCCTGTATTCTAAATGGTACATGATAGGTGAATCAATGTTATAAATTGTACGTGATTGTTGGGGGGTCTTGTCACAAATATTGTCTTAGTGCCCAGATATTCCATCTAGATATACCCTGCTCTTTGGTCAGTGTCAGATGCAGCCTACAGATGAGAGAATAAAATGTAAAGTTCCTTTTCCTATATATCCCTTACTATGACTGACGTGAGTCTGGCACCGAGCCTCAGGTGAATATTGATTATAATGTAATATTCATAATGTACAATGGACACTTATTTGATCCTGGCTCTTTTACATAATGTGCGCTGTAAGTAACCTTCACCGAGACATTCTGCACGCTCGTAAATCTATTGCCTTTTACCACTTTACATTGCTACTGGCATGAAATGATTACTCATTATGCCTTATATGCACTGCCTCATGCTTGCTCAACAGAACCATCTATTTTTTCCTTTTCAATGAATAAAAAATAACTGATGATACTGATGTAAAAATACGGTATTACACTCCTGAGTGCACTGGAACCCGGCTTCAAGAACTTTACGGAGGATTGTATGACAGTGTCTTTTCTCAATGCAATTACAGTCATAGGGAAAGGTGCCGGTAGGGTATGTTCCGAATTAGACTTATGGAACACTTATACAAGTATTTGCAACAAATGTGATGCATGTGAACATATTTTTACAGTTAAGACATATCTGTAGGTATCAAGTGGTTTCCCCCATAGATGTCAAACATGGGGAACTAATATAGCTAAGGCTTGTAGGAGTGCAGCTTTTACAAGTAAAAAAAGAAAACCGCTACTAAAATTGGTAGTATGGGCCATGGCCATTCATTAATGAAATAGTAGATTAAGCCAATATTTTATTACCTTATCCACTTTTTAGCTGACGAGAAATTACCAAACAAATGCAATTTTGGCGTTTGGAATATTTTTTCTTCTACAGTGTTTACCATACAGGATACATGTTACATTTTAATAAATCATTTTAATAAATGTGTAACTTTTTAAGATTTGTTTAATTTATTTTTTACACTTTTAAACATAAAGGGCGACATGTCCCAACTCGCCAACGGCAGGTTTTTGGTCTATTTTGCGCCACAACCACTTTTGACGCCATATTCTTGTTTTAAATGAACTGTCGTACACCAACACTAGGCACATTATACGCCGTGCACGACACTTTGTAATGCGCCTGAATATGGTGCACTGTGCGCCCCCGTCGTGCAATGCGCCTATTGAGACGCATTACATATGTTATGCGCCGTGATAGACGCATTACATATACTACCAATGATATGCTATGTTCCGCGAGTTGCGTAATGCGCCTTTTTTTGATGCGATGCCCCTTTTTCGGCACAATGCGCCTTTTTTCGGCACAATGCGCCTTTTTAGGCGCATTAAGGTATACCTGACGCCAGTTTTTAGAAAGTATCGGTCTTTCAGGCGCAGTTTGCACTGATTTAATGCGCCTAAAACTGGCATGGATACACCACTTTTCGGACATGTCGCTCTAAGTCCCCTTAGGGTATTTCACCACCTGAGGGTTGCGATCATTTACACACCCTAATGCAGTGTATAAAAAATGCATTAGGGTGTGCCAATATGGCGGTTTCAATATTTCCTGCCTGGGGCCAGCAATCTCCTGCTGATATCCCGTTCCGCGTGAGAAATGGTGGCACCGTTTCTCATTCATGTAAACGCAATGGCCATGTTTGCCGCAGCATCTAAGGGGTTATGCAGCGCAAGATGGTGGTGGCTTCATCCCGCACTGTAATCTGCGTCTGTTAGCTGCAATTAGCAGTTGACAGCCGCCGGCACCACAATCCCGCTACAAAACCTCTTACTGTCACTGGGACTTCCAGTGTCGGTAAGAGGTTAAAGGGGTGTTCCACCTTTGACAACGCCTTCTTGTTAGAAGATTCTTTTGACAATTAGTTGTACAATTTCCATGTAGCGCCACCATGACAAATTAGGCATTACTCAGTGCCTATTCATTTGAATGTGCAATCTGTGTAATACAGGACAGGTCCTCCAGAGAGAGATACTTTGAGTGACATGTATGAACGTTGGCGCTGACAGGCCAGTTCTAAATAGCTTTAAGGCCGTGTAGAATGCACCAGAATGTATGAACCTGTTCTTCTGCAGGTCATACATACAGGGCAGTGTAATGCTAATACGACAAGTCTGGCTCAGGCAACACCTTCACCCTGGTCTGGCTGTTCTTCTGCAGGTTATACATACAGGCAGTGTAGAGCCAATACCACAAGTCTGGCTCAGGCACCACCTTTACCCTGGTCTGGCTGTTCTTCTACAGGTCATACATACAGGGCAGTGTAGAGCCAATACCACAAGTTTGGCTCAGGCACCACCTTTACCCTGGTCTGGCTGTTCTTCTGCAGATCTTACATACAGGACAGTGTAGAGCCAATACCACATGTCTGGCTCAGGCACCACCTTTTCCCTGGTCTGGCTGTTCTTCTGCAGGTCATACATACAGGTGCAGTGTAGAGCCAATACCACAAGTCTGGCTCAGGCACCACCTTTACCCTGGTCTGGCTGTTCTTCTGCAGGTCATACATACAGGGCAGTGTAGAGCCAATAAAACAAGTCTGGCTCAGCCATCACCTTTAAACAGGTCTGGCTGTTCTTCTGCAGGTCATACATACAGGGCAGTGTAGAGCCAATACCACAAGTCTGGCTCAGGCACCACCTTTATCCTGGTCTGTTCTTCTGCAGGTCATACATACAGGGCAGTGTAGAGCCAATACCACAAGTCTGGCTCAGGCACCACCTTTACCCTGGTCTGGCTGTTCTTCTGCAGGTCATACATACAGGGCAGTGTAGAGCCAATACCACAAGTCTGGCTCAGGCACCACCTTTACCCTGGTCTGGCTGTTCTTCTGCAGGTCATACATACAGGTGCAGTGTAGAGCCAATACCACAAGTCTGGCTCAGGCACCCCCCTTTATTCTTGTCTGGCTGTTCATCTGCAGGACACACATACAGGGCAGTGTAGAGCCAATACCACAAGTCTGGCTCAGGCACCACCTTTTACTTGGTCTGGCGGTTCTAACTGTTATGCACCAAAGTTTGGCACCAAAGAATCATAAATGTGTCTAATTCTTTGAATGTTGTTGTGACGTGGGAGTGGATCCGCTGGGCCAACGCAAGCGATGATAGCTAAGCCACGGCAGGGAATAGAATCTAAGTAGCCCCCGGTTTTCACCAGAGCCCGCCGCAAAGCGAGATGGACTGGCTGCGGCGTGAGGCTACCAGGTCGTTACCCCTGACATGACTTGCTTGCGAAGGCAGCCGGGGTACAGCGTGGTACAGAAACGTAATCCGGAGGCATAGTCGGGGACAGGCAGAAGGTCAGGGCAGGCAGCAGAGGTTCGTGGTCAGAGGCAGGCAGACGGTCAGGGAAGGCGGCAAACAGGCAAGGTCAGGAAACGTAAGCAGGCGGACTGGTACACGGGTAATCAGGACGGAACAGCAATACTCTCTAGACACTAGGTAAGCACACCAACAGACTGGCAGGAAGTACTGGGGGCGGATACCTTAAATAGAACCAGCGCCCGATAATGACCAATTATCGGGACACTGGCCCTTTAAATTTAGAGAAGCCGGAGCGCGCGCGCCTTAAGTGGTGGCCACGCGCACGACGGCCGGGACAGGCAGGAGCGGCGTTCACCGGAGCGCGGCCGGGTAAGAGAGGCGGCGCCGAGGCCGAGCCAGCAGAGGGGTGGTCGCGGGCCGCCGCGCCGGACCCCCCGCGAGCGGGGGGATGGTCGCGGGGGGCAGCGGAGCCCGCGACCCCCGTGACAGTGGTGCAACGCACCCAGATCGTCTCAAATCTTTGGTGCATTGAAAAGTGTTGTTCCTGTGCTTATCACGCCACAGTTTGGAATGCGACTGTTGATACATCTGTAGAACAGGGTTACTAAAGCTCTAAGGTGCTACATAAAAAGACACATCACTTGTTCTTCAGGCTTTTACATGAATTCTTATGGACATTACATGTTCTTTCTTGAAACAAGGTACAGGTTACTTCAGCATAGACACCTCTCTTCTTCGAGTTGCTTTCCAGACCCCTCCCTTCTCAGTACCATCCCAGTCTAGCTGTGCAAAGTGCTGGCATTTGGAGACCCAGGACACTTTCTGCTCTATCCTCTCATGCGTCTCACACTCGCTAAACAGTTCCCCATACTACCCACCGAGCTCCCTGCGCTCACTCCTCTTTAGCTCTTGTTTTCTTGCTCTGACTTCCTGACTTCTGTTTAGTAGGATTTCTGTGAGTGAGGCTGTTGTTCTTCCCTGGCTTGCCCTACCTATCGCCGGCTAATAGTTAGGGATCTCCCTTTATCTTGCTGGAACACAACTTTAGAACTGCTTATAACAGAACTCAGAACTGAACTAGCTCCAGAGCTGATGGGCTCTTCCTTTTAGCTGTATACTTTTCAGCTTCTTCCCTTAACTGCGCACTGAGAAGCTGTTGACCCAGCTACTGTCTGCCTCTACTTAACACAGTTAACCTCTTTCAGGACTTTACCATGACACAGCAATAAAATATACATATGTACACAAATTTTCCATCCTTACATCCACAATAAAAATTTTTATAGGGTATATGAAAACAAGTTTTTTTAAGGAACCCATAGAACCAGCTTGGGCACCACCTAGTATATTGTATTAATATTATAAATGAGGTGAAACAAGTTAAAAGGTTAGTTTCCAGTCAAAAGCTAAAACTTGTTTTAGTTGAACTAGACTTTTGCTAATCCCACCACTATCACCACATGTTTTATGCTGGCCAGGCACATTAGATAGCTGTCTGTCTCCCAAAATCCACCTTAAACGTGCCCTTCTCAACTGGCCATGTCTTTATATCTATTTTGATAGAACAAGAGGGTAATAATCTATTGCCAAATGCCTTTTATCTCATGGGGGCAGCAAATAATTTAGGACTCCCATACATATTAGATCTTTAGCCAATCCCACCAACATTGGTGGTTGTGGTCAACTCTTATATGTATGACCTGTCTTGGCTATATTATGTCCTGTGCTTGTAATTTGTGTGGGAGGCTATTAAATATCTGATATAACTCTTATTTACAGAGAGCCCAGAGACAAAGCAGCACATTTAGTCTACAAATGTAGGAAATGTACAAATGTATATTTATTTTGATGGTGTACAGTGGGTATGGAAAGTATTCAGACCCCTTTAAATTTTTACCCAACTGATTACACTGGTGCTAGTGTAATAACATCCAGAATGAAGATGGCAGCACAGAGCTTCCCAGAGTACACATAATGTAGACTTCCAGGATCCCCCCCTTCACAGTGGACTTTCCCAGCTCAGAAGCATTAAGTATCACAGAGCTGTCAACACAGTGACCCGTCATATGGTCAAGAGCCAACTTGGCCCATCTTTAATAATGTCTTAAAGGGCCAGTGCTTTTGCTATGAATTGAATTACAGGTGACACACTCTCATTTTGCTAATTAGACATTTTTGAGAAACTGTTTACATTTTAGTCTATTACTTCATGAGGTTCTCTTTACTACTGGGTTAGGGAACCCAATGCATGAAACATATTTAAGGAAGTAGGGAGTTAACCTTTTACTTATATAGTTGGCTCATATTGATCTTCACTGTGGAACCTCTTTGCTTTTATAAATACCATAAAGTATGTGAAATGCAATTTAAAGGGGTGTTCCGGGAGTTAAAAATGCTTGTTGGCCCGTTAGGCATGATCAACAATAGAAGATAAGACTCCTACTTACCTCCCAAACAATCCAGTTCATCCTCAGCTGAAGTGGTGAACAGACATTGTTCACCTGACAAATACAGATAATCACAGGCCAGAGCGGTTACGTGCTCGTTACGTTGTGGCTGCAACTGTCACCAGAACTATGAAAGTTGACTGCTTACTACTTGAATGTACGGACCGGCCACTGGGACTGAATGGGAGCATCCAGGATGAAAGCAGGAGTCTTCTATTGTTTATCATGCCCTATGGACCAATGAGCATTTTTAACTTCCAGAACACTCCTCTTAGTACTTGGCTGGAGACTGAGCTTACAGTTTGTGCATTTGTAACGAACTCTTTTATTTTATGACTCCCTCCTACTAATTGTTTTGACCCATTTCTCTATCTTTTTCTTCTTCATTCTCTTTGACAACCCATTTGAATACAAAAGAACATATCGATGTATGCACAATTCCTGGTTGTTTGCATTGCTCCTGTTTTGTTATTCCATATCAGAGACAAATTATGATGTTATACCAACAAAGAACAGATGTGCTAGGTTGCAACATCAGCCGAAACTAATGAAGGAAAGACAAATATAGTCCTAGCAATTTCATGCAAAATTCAGCGTTTTTGATCACTCCAACAATAAAAACCGAGAGAAAAGAACAATATTTGTAATCAAAACAAGTCCGTATTTCCTGAATGAATATTAGTAATTATCCCATCTACAAATACAAGGAACTTTTGCTTCTTGTCAGGTTACAGTCGACAGTTTCCTAAAGGACAGAGCTGTTTTAATTATATGACAATTAATGCATAATTATTATGTTTGTTAGGGACGAATCACAAGACAACAGACTTGATATTGCTGCACTGGTTAGTGAATCTTAATTACTTTTTCATTTATTTTGCATATAAAAGCTATTTGCTAATTGTCTTTGCTGAAAGTATGCAAAATATAATTAGCCATTCATACTTGTGGATGTGTTATCTAACAGTATGTTTGTTACTTGGGAACATATATTAAAGTTTGCATCTTTAATTACTTTGGTTTCGGGAAATAGAGTTTACTGAATGTTTGGACACAAATATTTTTTGTGCTATGTTTTTTTTTTTCTACATTTTATAGTGGATATATTCTTGTAGCTGTATTATCTGCGCTGGACGAAATTGCAATTTAGTATAGAGAGCAATTACTTTGTAGTTATTTTTCTGAAAAACAATTAAACTAATAACATAAGTGGTTCTTCAAGTTAAACAGTACCATCCATAAAAGAAGAAAACAAAATGATATAAGTTTGTCAAGAAAGAATATGGCGGGTTATAGAATATGCTTACACTATGTAAAATGTTCGTATAGTTCCTATACAAATCATCACTGTTGATATTGTCAAATATGTCCATTTACATTGATTTAATGGCACATCCAAGTCAAACATATACTTTATTAATTCATCAGTCTTCTTTAAAAAAAATCTGCATTCTATTATTTCCTGAGTATGTCCAAAGTCTATTGCATTCAGCTTAGAGATTGCTGGGCTGAATAAGATACACTTTAGATAGGTGATAGCGATTGATAAAGATCCATATTGGGACCAAAGTTTTTGGACATGAGAGTATCTATGAAGTGCTTGTTTGATTGGAAAAATAATATATTGCTGATCTTATTGAAGATTTATGTATGAATAAACTATATTTTTCACTTGGTTATGCCATTGAATCAATATAGTTGGAAATATACAATATTTATCATATTCTTTACATATTAATTTTATAGAACAAAAAAAATGTTGATATGGTCAAGGCAATTCAACTCTACCAATACTGAGTGTACTGTTGGCACATCTATACACTGACAAGCAAAAGAGTAACAATGTTTGGAACTTTTGGCTTTCAGGCTCCATATCTTGTCATCCACTACAGTTTTGGATGTGAGACTACCATCATTTTATAGACGACCATCTTGGCTATCTTAATCATAAATTTGATGCTCAATTATTTAGCATATGCTTAGCTATGCATTTTCTTGTCATGTAACTGCATTGCTATTATTTTGCTCATAAAAAAATCTATATTTTAAATTTGTTTTTTTTTTTAATTTTTTTTTTTAGTATTTTCTAAATCCAATTTTGGCTTTCAACACTGCCTGAATCCTTCTAGGCATGCTCTTGATTAAATTCAAGCATGTTTGGATCGAAATCTGATCCCAGGTCTTCTTTACACATTCCCAATGTTGGTGCATACTGGTCAACGCACGTATACAGCTTTTTCTACCCACTAGTGCTTGATTGGCTTGAGGTCTGGGGACAGTGGGGGACAATACAGCAACTCTACTTCATTTTCTTTGAACCATTTCTTCACCGATCTCACCATATGCTTCAGGTCATTGTCCTGCTGGAACACCAGGGGCATTGCTAGGGTCCCAAAACATCTGGGGCCAGAGCCCTTTGTTTTAAGTTTTGCTCTGTAGGGCTGGGTTCACACGGCATTTTTCACACCTCATTGTGAACTGCTGCATGTGTTTTTACAGAGGAAAAAACGTATGTTCCTGTCACTAATTTTCTGCGTATTCCACATAGATCCTGTCCATCACCTCAGCAATCACCGTACAATTAAAATCAGCCCTGACAAATTTGCTTCTTCAAATGCGCTCCCCTCCTTATGACAGTACAGTACCTTACAAATAACAGTCACCTAATAATACACTGATACATGGAGCAAATCTACCAGACGAATGATTGTTACTAAAAAAAAAAAACCTCCTACAATACCAAGACCCAAAACTGTTACTAAATGATCAAATAATCCTGCCAGACCCGACCAAACGCGACTCCCACATGTGACTATCAGTTGCACACAGGCTCTGTGGACATATATTACCGCCATACAGTGACCATACAGTGGTAGATACTAGTAGTACATAGGCTCTGCAGAAATATAAGTGATTACACGGCAGTTACATTTAGTGATCCACAGGAGACGTCTTTTCTGATCAGAGGCGTTCACTTTCTCTTCTCTTCTCTATCTGGTCCAGACCGCCATGATGACTTCTCTTGGCCACAACTTGCCTCTGCAGAATTTACCACACAAACATTTTACAATCCTCACATTTCCAGCACATTTATACGTACAGACCTACTGGGGGGTTTATATAGCTCCCTTCCTAATGGGGGTTTATACAGGAAAGCATTGTGACGCCCCATCCCCACAGCAACTGGCTTTTCTATGATAGAGAATCCAGGTTCCTGGGAATGGGGAGTTCCTTTATAGGTCCCTATTAGGTAGGTTTATAGGCAGGTAATATATGGCCCCCAGTATAGCCAGGCAGGTAATATATGGCCCCCAGTATAGCCAGGTGGGTAACATATGACTCCCAGTATAGCCAAGTGGGTAACATATGGCCCCCATTATAGCTAGGCGGGTAATATATGGCCCATAATATAGCCAGGTGGGTAATATATGGCCCCCAATATAGCCAGGCAGGATATACATGGCCCCCATTGTAATTAGGTAGGATATATATGGCCCCCATTGTAGTTAGGCAGGATATATATGGCCTCCATTGTAGCTAGGCAGGATATACATGGCCCCCATTGTAGCTAGGCAGGATATACATGGCCCCCATTGTAGCTGGGCAGTATACATTTGGCCCCCAATTTAGCTAGGCAGGATATATATGGCCCCCATTGTAGCTAGGAAGTATATATTTGGCCCCCATTGTAGCTACATACTCCAAGTGCCAGCAGCACACTATTAGTTAAAGAACAAAGGTACATAGGAATTTGTGAAATATGCATGTCCTTTCACTCCCTGGAATATGGAGGTCTGAATGGACACCAAGAGAGGTAAGATTTAGTGTTAGGAATCACCTAAACTGGGGTCTCCTTGACGTTTGGGAGGTGATACTAAACATTTTTGATCAAAACTGTGAAATAAGAGCCCCAAATTTTCAAATATCATTAACAGACATGCATTTTTCACAAATTCCTATGTACCTTTGTTCTTTAACTAATAGTGTGCTGCTGGCACTTGGAGTATGTATATATTGTTGCCGCACCAGCATGCACCTATGGTAATTTTTTCAAAAAGTTTTTTATGTGCAGAGTCAACTGTTATCTTCTTCCCATTATAGCTAAGCAGGATATACTTGGCCCCCTTTGTAGTTAGAAAGGAAATATATGGCCCCAATTGTAGCTAGGCAGGATATATATGGCCCCCATTGTAGCTAGGCAGGTAATATGGAATATTAAAAATAACAGTCTATAGTTATATTCATCAGCCCTGTGGGACAGATTATATAATGCTGACCCACAGGGCTGATGAATATAACTATAGACCAGTGATGACGAACCTTTTTGAGACCAAGTGCCGAAACTGCGACCGGAAAATACCTTAGTTACCGCAAAGTGCCGCCGACGTCGGCACGAAGCAGGGAAGTAACGTTGGGAAGCGGGGCCGCACAACAATTAATACAAGGGATGTAACAGCCGCTTAGCCCATCCCTCTGCCATATTTCCACTATACAGTTGCCAGGCTATCAGAAAGGCTATCCGAGTCACGGCACCACTGTCAAGATGATTAAATCAGGTGTGGAAAATTCTCTTTGTTCCACTCCTTATCCAATTAAATGCCTCCTCCGAATTATATTATTATTTTTGCTGCCGACAGCCAGAGCTCGAGAAACATGACCGACAGCTTCCGTTTCGGACATGAAATCTGAAGTTTAATCAAGGTAAATTACATTCCAATAGAACTTTTTAATCACATGACTATTTTATCACTACATGATTGGTTAATTGGTGGTTGCTAAGAGACAAGTTATAATTTGCATGTACATATGAAGCATTAGCTGATATGACACAATCCCAAACGCTCTCCTCTTTATTATCTGGGGGGAGGAGGAAGTCCTTGAATCTGGCTTCTAGCAGACACTGCATCTGCCTCAAGGAAAGCTGTGTGAGAGATATCTGATACTTCGATAAGGATGTATAGCAGTAAAAGCAGTTTAACAAAGTATCTGATGAGCTTAATAAGAATATAATGATGAAACAGACTTCTGATGTTTTTTCCTTAAATTACCAACTTGACACAGTGACCATATAGTGGTAGATAGCAGTGTACACAGGTGCTCAGCAGACCATTGACTGAATAATACCACAACACCACGACCACATACCACCACCACATAGTGACTGAATAATACCATAACACCACATATCACCACCACATAGTGATTGAATAATACCATCACAACACCACCACATAGTGACTGAATAATACCACAACACCACCACCACCACCACATAGTGACTAAATAATACCGACACATCTCGCCACCACATAGTGACTGAAAAATACCGCCGCACCATTACTGAATTTAAACCATTACACTTTGCACACATATAAGAGATTACTTTTCAGGCACATTTAGTGCCTAAAATTGTGATTTTTTCCCCAATTAAATTCTTCACATTGGGTTTCCCTTCCCCTTCCGGTTCCCCTTCTTGCTGATTTCCCCCCGACCAACACTCAATCCCTGCAATTTTGACACAAATATTTTAAATCCTCACTTTTCCAGAAAACCCCTTACTTTTTTTAAATATAATCCCCTAAGTTAGGCGGGTTTTTTGATCCCCTCAATTAGGCAAGTATATAGATATTAGGTCCTAAGGCAATAGGTAAAATATAGGCCCCCCAAAAAGGCACATAAGGTCCCCAAAGGCGGGGTACAGAAAAGATAGCTCCCACCGGGAAGTATACAGATGGGTTTCTTCCCCACCAGCCGAAACGTTTAAAGCTTTCCCCCGGGCCTTTTTACTATAGTTACTCTTCCCACCAGCCAGTTTATTTTTTTTTAAAACTCCCCCCCACCGCCCATTTTAAAAAGGGTTTTGCTCCCCCCACCACCGGGTTTTTGGGCCGCATCCCCACCCTGTAAAAGCCAGCTCCCCCCCAAACCCTGTTTTTTTGCCGCTCTCCCCAGATGTATATAGCCACTTCCCCCGCCTTATTTTTGCCACTCTCCCCCACTGTATTTTTAGCCGCTCTCCCCCGCCTGTATTTTGAAAAAAGGGAAATCGCCCCCCCACCGTATTTAGCCGGTTTTCCCCCCAGCTGTATATAGCCACCTCCCCCCCCCAGCCTGTTTTTAATGGGCCAGCTCCCCCCCAACCCTTATATAGCCCCCTCCCCCAGCCTGTTATACCCCCTGCCCCCCCCCCAACCTGTTTTATACCTGCCCTCCCCCAGCCGTATTAGCCTGCCCCCCCCAAGCCGTATATACCAGTTTCCCCCCCAACCTGTTTTTAGCCAGCTCCCCCCCCACCTGTTTTGGGTCCCCCCCGCCTGTATAGGGTTTGCCCCCCCAGCCTTATATAGCCAACTTTTCCCCACCCTGTATAAGCCACCCCCCCCCCACCCTTAAAATTCTCCCCCCCAACCCTTAATACCCAAACCCTCCCCCCCAGCCTGTATAATAGCCACTCCCCCCCAGCCTGTATTTAGCCAGCTCTCCCCCACCTGTATATACCAAACTCCCCCCCCAGCCTGTATATGGGCCAGCTCCCCCCCACCCTGTATAACCTCCCCCCTCCCCCCGGTAAAATAGCCTCCCCCCCCGGCCGTATTACCCAGCTCCACCTCGGGCCCGTCCCAATGGGATCGCCACCGCCTTTTGACTGTCAGCTCTTGGTCAATAGGGACCCACAGGCCCCGGACATTTAAAATTTCTGCACCCCATTTATATTATATTACCCCCCAAACATTTTCATAAAAACTTTTATAGTAAGCTGGCCCTGCCCAAGTACCTAAAATCGCTGCTGGCTGCCCGGCTGCTCTGCTGGGCTCTGCGCGGGTACTCACTGAAGAGGAGGAGCATGCCGTCTCAGGTCGTACTGCAGCCACGCTCCTCCTCCTCTTCTATAGACAGCCCCGCAGCCGGCAGCATGAGAGCTTACGCTGCGGCTGCTCTCTTCCGGACCCTGCGCAGTGCGCACTGAACAGATGGCACCAGCGGGGAAGGAAACATTCGGGGCAGCAGGCAACTTATCCGGGGCACGACCCCCCGGATAAAACTGCCTAGCGGCGCCCCTGTGGAACACTGTGTCGTCTTTTCATACCTATAGTACTCGAGTATACGAGTATATGAAGTAACTCCTCTTGTTGGATAGTGTGTGAAATTAATATATATATATATAATATAATATTATATATTATAATATATATATATATAATATATATAAATATTATATATATAAAATATAAAAATATCTATAAATAAATATATATATATCTCAGTATTGAGACCAACATCGATCCTGGTCAGGTTTTCAAACTTCTTTGGCTGTGAAACATCCCCATATCCTCGGTCTTTCTCCACCGAACTTGACAGTTCCTTCAATTTTTCAATCCATTAGCCTCCTTTTTCCCTTGATTCTTCCAAACCCATCAGAGCCCAGTCTATTGACTTTCATCTCATCACTTCAAATCACCCATTTTTAATCGGTTACTGTCAACTTTTCATACTCTTTTGCAAACTTGAGCCGAAGCTTCTTATTAAAACATTAAAGACAAAGTTTCTTCACCTTTTCGAGCCACGATTCCAAATTTGCATACTGTACGTCATATGGTGCTTGCATGGACGTCTGTGATCTCACTACTACAGAACATACAAGCCACCTCCACTGCCGTGTTTGGCGTGCCAGAACTGATGGACCTTGGGATGAGCCAACTTGATGACTCCGATATTTTACCTGGATCTCTATGGAATGGATGGACGGACTTTATTTCATATTCTTCCAGCTGTCAGGGCCTCACATGATGAAGTTTGGCAATTGTCTTGGCCGAGAGATGCTATCAATGAGCTGGATGATGTTGCCTCTCTTTTCTTGGGAAATCTTCTTCATGGCTGCTCCTTGATTTGACCAGGGACCTTTCACTTGGGAATCATCCTAATAACACACGGAGCTATTAGAGAATGTGAGAATAGTTGTAATTTGTAGTATACAATAAGAAAAAATAGTTCTACCAACAGAAGCAAAACTGTAACAAAGCAGTTACATGACAAGAATCTGTATAACTAAACATATGCTAAATAGTTGTAAGTCAAATTAATGTATCAGATAGCCACGCTAATTGTCTATAAAGTGATGGTAGTCTCACGTGAAAGTTGTAGTGGATGGTGAGATATGGAGCCTGAAAGTCAAAAGTTCAAAACATTGTTGCTCTTTTTGCTTGTCAGTGTCCGTTCTAGCTACATAATTCAGCATTTTATTGAAAAGGGGTTAAAGGAGGTAACTTCCCGTTTTGGCCTCATACATACTGAGGCACACAATTATGTAGGCTGTAAAGTAATAGGCACTCCATGTGCTGCCATATGGTACATTCCTACAGCTTTATATTCAGATTCCTTTTCACCTAGAAGCAATACAGTGTGTGATGGACATGCCTCAGTTTTTTTTCTATCCATGTCTAATTGGGGACATAGAGGTACAGTAGAACGCCATAGACTCTTATGGGTGCCATGGTATTTTTTTTTTTTTTGCAATTCAGAGGTTCACCACCTTCGAAAACTATGGCCTTTACCTTTTTTTTTTTATCAAATCTTCTCCAACCATTTTAATTATTAAGAGGGTTGTGCACTTTGGGGCATAAAAAGACAATATAAATTGTCCCGTGCTATAAGGGAGAGCCTCTAGAAAGAAAGCCTCTCTCTTTAAAAGACCTGTTTTAAATTACACACATGGCTGTTTATTTCAATAGACATATTCAGGGTCTTAACTAGAATACATAGGGCCCCATAGCAATAGAAAACTAAAACAGCAGCATAAGGGGCAATTATTAATAGTATATATAATACTGCCATATATCAGAGACCCCACATAGCGGTGTTGGAGAGCAGAAAACACCAACTACCTATTTCCTCCCAAAACGATATCCTTCTTGGATCTTATTGGGGCCCCTACCCTCTGAGCCTCACAGCAGCTGCTATGTCTATGGCTATAATTACACATTGTAATGGTCCATTGGTGAGCACCTCACTTATTGATAAAAGTTGATTACTAGGGTCTAACTCTCTATCGAGAAAAGCAGCCGCTAAACAACTATCATATATACTCTTTAAAAGGGTTTTGCCACGATGTAAAATTGACGTGGGAAGCTTGCAAATAAAATAACAAACATTTTCACCATTCATCATTATTAAAAATTCTGCACCGCTGCTCCTTTATTGATCCATTGTTTACAGCTCATCTCCAGGGGATACGACCAGGGCTGAGAGCTACTCGCTCCTGGCCGCACATGCTCAGACATCACCTCTCCTCTCAGGCAGCTACTGAGTGTTCAAACCCCACGTGCTGTCATTCTACTCCTGTCCTCTGTATTCCTTAGTAATTAGTCAAACAGTGCAAATAAATAAAAAAGTAACCTCAATGAGGTCCGTGCAATGATAAAGAGAAAAAAAAACACAGGTTTGGTTCCTGCAGGGATTTGAACCTAGGACCCTTGTGCCTGGAGGAAAAAACTTGACCTCTCAGCTACTCATAATGCTTTACATAAACAGACCTTTCTTTGACTAGAGAGAGGAAAGGCCTGGTGATGTCATCCTGCTGGTTCTCATGATATGAATTCAAACAAATCACACACGCCCCCTTCTGAGCACACAGAGCTGAAGAGCTGGATACAGGAGGTATGAGATGAGATCATGGCAAAACCCCTTTTGTAACGAAATATGCATGAAAAGGGCAATACATAACTAAAGATACTAAATCCTTAGACATTTTTTCGTAGTATGATTTTTCTTTCTAGTTTTATACCATGTCTATAGTGACAACCTTGAGCCATTTAATAGTATAAGGAAATGCAATTCACGATCTAAAGTGATTGTTCATTCAGGATATAGTTCATACTTGCCCCCCCCCCCCTCCAAAAAAAGAAAAAGATTTCTTTATGTAAACAGATTTCAGAATTACTTGGTTGGAAGTGTCCTTCTGGATGGCATGAAATGAAGCGCTTCAACCTAACAAATGCAAAAGGCATTTTGAGAGAGTGCATGGTACTCACAGAGGGACAAAGTCATTGGGTTTAGAAGAGACCATGGGTCTAAATAAGGCTACAGCAGACATAGTAGCTGCCAGAGGGCCCAGAGATTGAGGGGGCCTATTTAGGTGCAAGAACATTGTTCCTTTTTGTGGAGACCAAAGAGTTGGTGGCTTTCTACTCTCCAGTACTACTATGTTGGTCCCCTGATATATGGTGGTATTCGTTATGCCTTTAATTATTGCTACCTATGGTGCTGTTTTATTGTCATTAGTTGGTGGGGCCTATCTCACTTCCTCTGTGGGGCCCTTTGAGTTCTCGTTAAAGGGGTTTTGCCACGATCTCATTTCATACCTCCTGCTTCCAGCTCTTCAGCTCTGTGTGCTCAGAAGGAGGCGTGTGTGATTTCTTTGAATTGCATATCATGTGACCCAGCAGGATGACATGACCAGGCTTTTCCTCTCTGTAGTCAAAGAAAGGTCTGTTTATGTAAAACATTGTGAGTAGCTGAAAATTAAAGTTTTTGCTTCACAGCACAAAGGTCCCAGATTCAAATCCCTGCAGGAACCAAACCTGTGAGTTTTTTTTCTCTTTATCAATGCACAGACCTCATTGAGGTTTCTTTTTATTTATTTGCACTGTTTGACTAATTACTAAGGAGCACAGAGGACAGGAGTAGAATGACAGCACCTGGGGTTTGAACACTCAGTAGCTACCTGAGAGGAGAGGTGATGTCTGGGTATGTCTGACTAGGACTGAGGAGCTCTCCGCCATGGCCGTATCCCCTGGAGACGAGCTGTAAACAATGGATCACTAAAGGAGCAGCTAAAACACAAACGGTCCAGAATTTTTAATAATGATGAATGGTGAAAATGTTTATTTCATTTGCAAACTTCCCACGTCAATTTTACTTCGTGGAAAAACCCCTTTAAGTCCGTTTGGGGGCTGTTATTATATTAGAGCCCGGGCCCACTGATAGGTCCTTTGGTACTCTAGTGGGCAAGCTGGATCTTTTTTTGCTTGCTGACAATAATAGACATTACTTTTCTGATTTTTATTTTCTGTTCACACAGCGGTTTGGCTTGCTTATTTCATATTCATAGTGGAGTTAGCTGCATGGTTCTTCACAGTGTTTTAAAGCTATTTGGGGAGGATGATCCTGTTCATATGCCGTATTAGAATATATGTAGATCGTACTATGGAGAGGTTTCCTGTAACGGGTGTGGTAGTGGATCCACTGGACCTCCGCAAGCGGTGGTGTAAGCCTCGCCAGGGAGCGCAGTCTAAGTAGGTCCGGTTTTCACCAGAGCCCACCGCAAAGCGGGATGGACTTGCTGCGGCGGGAAACTACCAGGTCGCTACCCCTGACGTGACTTGCTTGCGGTGGCAGCCGAGGTATGGTGTGGTACCAAAATCGTTAAGACAAGCTCGTAGTCAGGGACAAGCGGTAAGGTCAGGACAGACGGCAAAGGTTCATGGTCGTAGGACGTAGACGAGAAGGTTCGGTACACGGAAATCAGGACAAGACTCGGATAGACGCTTTCTCTGTAGGCAACAGGCACTAAAGATGCAGCGGGGATGTGCTGGAGGTGTTACCAATATATAGGGTCAGCGCCTGGCCATCAACCAATTACCGGTGCGCTGGCCATTTACATTTAAGAGAGCTGGCGCACGCCCTAAGGAGCGGGGACGTGTGCGCCTGTCGGCAGAAGACCGCGGGGAAGCAGGAGCGCGGCTGGGTAAGTGTATCAGCGCGGGAGAACTAGGGAGCCCGCGGCCTGGCCCACGGCGCCACTCGTCCCCGTGCCAGGGAAAGGTGCAGGGACCAAGGGCTGCGGGGCTACTCGTTACATTTCCATTGGGAGGACATGTGCAAAGCCTTTCTCCAGAGCACGTATTATATCCTTCCCGTTTTTAGACATTGACATTAAAAAGGAATATCAAAAACAGAAATGCACAAATAAGTTAAGCATTGCATAATTGTATGTAAAAGCAGAAAACTCCTGCAATTGTAAAAAAAAAAAAAAAAGTTTAGAGCCTGCAAACGACTACACCCACATATTACTAAAAAATTGAAGATTTTAAAAGCAAAGTTCACAGAAAATCTAAATACCATGTAGAGAGTGAATTTTTTTGAGTTGCAGATCACTGACATCTGAATTGCCAACTTGTAGAGAAGTATGTGAAATCCTCACCGATGTATTCCAGGCAGTAGACAAATTCTACAAACACTTAATGACCTGTAATGGGAAGATAATTGCATATTATGTCGCTTTACACAGTAATTAGCATAGATTTAGGATGTCAATCCACAACAGGGTTTTAACCAGTCCAGATATTCTTCCTTTAGGCCAGAAACAATTTTGAAATGATGTCTCAATACCAAAATAGCATTGAATAACACAGCCTTTTTGCTTTTTTTCTGTTTTTTTTTGTTTGTATAATGCTGGGTCCTTGTAATATGAATACTCTCTGCCACTTGCATTAGCAGGGGGCCTCAAGTGGTCCCATAACATGGGCAGCGGTGGGCCCCCATGAACTGAACTTCAGTAAAGCATAGAACATCATAAATAATTTGGTGCTGGGATGGGTTGCTGAATGGATGCGTGTTGGAATAAAAAGAACATAAGCAAGGTGTCAGGGCTAGGCTGTGCTCAGACTGCAGACAGGCTGCAACAGCTGATGTGCGCTCCCTCCCTGATACACTTGCTGCTGACAGCTCTGTGAGTGACAGGGGCCCAGCCACTTCTTACAGGGGGCGAGTGCACCAGCCAATGGGAGGACCCGGAGGCCGCTCCAATCAGCTGCAGGGGCGGTATCCAGGATTCCCATTTAAACTCCCTGGAAGCTGACTGCTGCGCCTGTGATATTCCTGGCTACCTTGTTGTTTGTTTTTGTGTTTGCTTATCCGTATTCATGATCTCGGCTTGTTCTCCTGACTCCGGTTTGTCTCCTGATTTTGTACCTAGCTCCCGTTCGTGTTTGACCTCGGCTTGTTTACGTTTATCCCTCTGGTTCTGATTTGTGGCTTTGGCGTTCCTATTTGATATTGACCCGGACTGTCTGACTATTCTACTTCCTCATGTCCCCAGCACTTTAGCAGAGCAGGGACTTTCGCCCAGTTGCCGTCTGCCGCCTAGGGCAGCACGTCAAGTAGGCAGGGACAGTGGGCTGGGTTCCAGTTAGGGCTCACTGCACCTCCCTTGACGTGACACAAGGCCTATTAGGTTCTCCTGTCATCATATCTAGCTCTGAAGAGCCACATTTTTTTTAGGGAGTCATCCCCCTAAGCAAGACTGTTGTTATTTTTGTGTGCCTTTTAATTGGTGTGTTTGGTAATCATTCCTTGGGCAGTTTCCCATTCCCACATACACTCTATATTTTCTAATCCTGCCACTGTCGGTTGTCTCAATTTCTTCACACTACACATCAAGTCAGAAAGAGTTCCTTATCTGTGTAATGAGACACCAAAGGTACGGTGTCTGTGGAACTGCTTGGGGTGAGGAGAGAGCGAGTCCACTAATTCCTGACAATAAAGGTGAGAAGCAATCCAGGAGAAAGATGAAGCCAAAAGACTTCTGGTGCAGAAGGGACATCAGTGACATCTGTGACAACAGAGGCATGTGTGACATCAATGTAATCACTATTGTCCAAGTGAATAGTACTGGTAGTGCTATGCTGCTGGATGTTGCAGCCTGGGTATTGCAACCTGAAGTGGTACTAGTGGCTGAGGTACTGAGACTGTTTTGTATGACTCGCTAAACATGAGGACCGTCGACACCGGTTGCGAGCTTGCGTATTGGGGCCCCTGTACCAACGAATATCTCATATTTAACATTTTTCCAGTATGTCCTATTTTTTATCTGCCCAAGAGTGCTGGGGAACGGAAGGTGTCTGTGTTTTGTGTTGGACACCTAGAAAGTGCTGGGCAGCCCGCCTAAATTAATAGTTTGGGTGTCACTAATAGGTTGTAAGCCAGCATGGTGCACCACACATATCTGTATTTATGGCACCCTTCCTTATCGCCTTATTTATATGCAACTGTAGTACCAGCAACCACCCCCCTCATGCATTGAGAGTATGTGTGTGGTTGTTTTATTGGTATATTTGCATTTGTGCAATCTCCCCATGTATTATACTGTAGCTTTTCTGCATGCTGGTGTGAACAGGTATTAAATTAATGTGCAGTTTTTTATCATCTAATTGTTCCCCTAGCAGTGGGGTGTGTGAGCTGCTGCTCAGCAATTAGCTGCACCTGTTCATTTTTCCCAGGTAGCATATAGGCTAGAGCTGCCTGCTACTGGGTTCAGTCTAGTCCAGCCATTGAGCTGTGAATATGGCCCAAAAATTGCAGTGTTTTTTGAGTAAGTAATATCCCATTTTTTGTATGTGTTTTTATGGTGTTGTATGCCCTGCAGCAGGGTAAAAAAATGCAAGTCTGCAGGTGCCAGAGCAAGAAACGTGATTGCTAGTTCGGTATACAGAAGCAAGTCTGTGGGGCATAGAATTGCCAATTCATACCACCTACTAAGAACTGTACCTCTCAGTAAGCACTGCCAAGATTGTCTACAAAATCTTGCAACCAGAGCTGCCATCAGTCATCTATTAAACGTTTCAGGGCCCCATACAGCCAAATCAAATGGTCTCCCACCCATTACTAGTTCCTATTTTTTAACATATCAGTGGGCCCCTTTTTGATTAGGGCCCCTGAGAAGGAGTACAACCTGTACTGCCCCATTGGTACCTCTGCTTGCAACCACTGTGCTGCTACAGAGTAAAAACCTGCTTGTGTTCAGCTGCAAACACTTTGTCCATCTCAGGTACTGCCATGCCATCTCCTCATACCAACATCCTTCCACAGGAATTATTATTATCTCACTTCCCTTTTGATCCCTCTTCTAGCCCCCCCCTCCCCCCTTAGCTCACCATTAGTGTTGAGCGATTTTTATCGACAAAGTTGAAATCGGCAAGGTTTTTATGATGATCGAATTTTCCAGATCATGCGATAATTAAGGTTAAAATCTGAGCATCATCTATTAAGATCGCGCCTTTTTCGGCGCTTCCTGTAATTTTGGCGGCCAGCAAATCAGATTACAGAATAGAGCAGGGTGAGATGTGTGTGCGACGTCATGACTGGGATGTGTATGGTTGCGATTGGCTGGAAAAATCACATGACCTCGTTTTACATAGAACAGCGTTTCCTGTTTCAGCCTCAGTGTCTCTCAGCGTCTCATAGGGATAGGACCGCGCTCTGTTTGTGGCCAAACAGCTCAGCGAATTAGTCTATTTCTGCACAGAGAAACCTCTACTATTAGCTGTGATCCGTCCCAAATTTTGTTAGATTAGAGATTTGAAGAATTTATGTAGTTAGCTGGAGAATTTTAAAGCAGCATCTACCGCTGTAAATTCACGGCGGTGGGAGCGGGGGGTGGGGGGGGGTCCCCGCGGGGGGAAACACAGAAAGCCTATCAAAAAAGAACATTGGATAAATTTCCCCGATTATGTAAAATTTGTAGTGGAATATTTTATTTTTAAAAAGTTTGCTATTGAAGTATTTTGGATTTTGGGCATTTAAACTTATTTTGGGAATAAACATAATTTCTAGTAAATCAGGTCCCTTTGTTAGCTGAAAAAACTCCCCCTTTTAACAGTAAAAACATTTAAAAAAATTGGGTTTTTTTAAATTTAAAAATTTTTGGGTAGGGTTAAAAATCCCCCTTGCATTTAAAAATTTAAACCAACCCGGAAAATCTTGTAGTCAGCAAAGTTTTTTTTTTCCCAAAAAAATACCGTGTATCGTACGAAAACATAAAAAAGTTACGTGTTTTTTTGATTTTGCGCCCCAGTCTGTTCTTTGACGCACATCTACAAAATTTAAAAAAAGAAATTTTTTTAAACCACGGGGTGAATTGAAAGGTGAAAAAAAATTCCATTTTTTTATATAAAAAAATAAGTTCCCGTTTTTTTTTAAACCTTTTGCGCACCCAGAAAGGGCCCTTGGGACGCAGAAACTACTTTAAAATTTTTAAAAAACAGAAATTCTATATTCCCCACGGTAAATTTGGGAAAGGTGAAAAAATCCCTTTTAATTATTTAAAAAATTTAAAAGTTAGTTTTTTTTTGATTTTTGCGCCCCCAGTACTGTTCATTGACGCCAGCTCCTAAAAATTTAAAAAAAAGCAATTCTATATTCACCCGGGTAAAATTAAAAGGGTTTGAAAAAAATACGTTTATTATATCAAAAAAACATTATGTGTTTTTTAAATTTTGGCCCCACCCAGTATGTTAAAGGGAAGCAGATCTTAAAATCTTTAAAACCCAATTCTATATTCCCCCACAGGGAATTAAAAGGTGAAAAAAAATCAGTTTTTTTATAAAAAAACAAAAACCCAGTTAGGGTTTTTTTTGACTTTTTCCCCGCCCCCGTCTTTTTAAATTGCGCAGATCTAAAAAAATTTTTAAAAACCCCGAAAAATTCTAAAATTCCCCACAGGTGAATTACGGTGCAAAAAATTCAGTTTTTTATATAAAAACAAAACATTTACTTTTTTTTTAAACTTTTGCGACCCAGAAAGGTTCATTGACGCAGAACCTACGAAAATTTTAAAAACAGAAATTCTATATTAAACCACGGGTTTAATTAAAAAGGGCAAAAAATACCATTTTTATACCAAAACAAAAAAGATACGTGTTTTTTTGGACTTTTCCCCATTTCCCGGGATTTTGGATAAAACCCCATTGCTTTTTAAAATTTGAACCCAGAAATTTTGTTTTGATTAGAGGGATTTGAGAATAGTTGTTTTTTTCCCGTCTTTTAATAAGAGATTTTCCCAAAATTTCCCATATTCTCAAATTTTTATATTTTGGAAGGGGAGCAAATGCAGGTGGTAAGGGGAAAAAAGAGGGGGGTAGCACATGGAGGAAGGGGTTCGGAGAAGGGGGTCCTTCCAGTGTTTGGCGAAAACACGCATGAAAAGGGATCGTCTTTTCCCAAAACCCTCACCCTGTAAATGGGCTGGGTCAGGGCCCCTGTAAATTTCAAAATTTAAGAAAAATCGCCCAACCCGGGTCCTTCAGGGGTTAATGAAACCTGTTTCTACAGTCTTACCCCCTGTCCCCCCCAGAACGGCCACAAATGTCGTACCCACATCATCAGATCCGCCCAAAAAGGAAGGGCCGCCCAAATGTAAATCGTGTCCCCACCACTTTAAAAAATCCTTTGTTAAAACCTCTTTGATGACAAATGGGTTGGGTCAAAGGCATGTTAAAAAAAATCAAAGGGATTTTTTTGTTTTTCTGACGAATTATGATGCCTCAGAGGAGTGGAGGAACCGGCCCAATGGGGAAAAAATTTCACGGGGGGGTCGGCAACCCCTTGAAAGTCCCCCTTGTTGAAACCCCGGCAGCTTCTGGATGCAGAAAGTCGGACGACCAAGTACCTGGTTAAATGATGTTGATGATTTTACGACTTTTGCGGACCCATCCTGGTCTTTTCCCGGAATTTGCTTGCCCGTTCCCTAAGAGGGGGAAAAGGGACAAAGGGGTAGTGAAATCGGGCCCCGGCCACAAAAAGGGAAGGGGGGGCCCCGCAGAACCCCCGTTGATTGTTTCCCCGCCACCAGGGTCAGCGAAAACCCCCGTTTCGTTTTATCGCCTTAAAAAAAAGGTCCGGGAAACCTCTCAACCGGGCCCTTCTTTAGAAACCCTCTGTTTCCCCCCAGGGTATAGCCCCCTTTTGCCGAAAAACACTAAGTAGAGGCAAGCCCTTAAGTGGTTAACCACCCCCCCAAATTTTTCCTATTCAAAAGCACAAATGCATGATTTGGGAAAATGGAGGGAACACTTGCCCAAAAAAGGCCCAACCCGGGACGGGGGCCCCCAAACCCAACTGTAAACCCCTCGGGTCCCCGCCTCCTCCCCCTCCCCCACCAACCAAAGGTTCCCCCGCTCCCCACTTTTCCCCTTCCCAGAGCCCTGTCGGGGATAGCCCCCCGCTTCAGCCCCCCCGTCCCCCCTTTCCCAACCACACCCCCAGGCCCCAATCCTCCTTTTTCCCTTCCGATTTTTGACAACCTGCCCCGCCGAACAGGGGCCCAGTCTAGCAGCCACCTTTGCCCTTCCCCGGGTTTGGGGAAACAGAAGAAACATTTTAAACCCAAAACCACCCAAACCAAAAGTAAATTTGTCGGTTTGCCAGGTTTTGGGCCCTTTGGAAATTTTCCCCTTTTTCCGGGTTTTGGGGGACACGAGGGTTCCCCCACCCCCCTCCCCCTTTTTCCCCTTTTTTTGCCCCCAACCCCCCCCCCCCGGATCCCCCGACCCCGGAGGTGGGCTTTTCCCTTTGCCAAAAAACCCGTCCCTCCCCGGGCCCACCCCACGTGTATCTAAATTTCAAGCGCTTTGTCTGAATCTGGGGCCCGGAAAATTTCCCATTCCCCACCGAACATGGATTTGAAAACCCCGGCCAAAGGGCCCTTTTTATATCTCGTGACAGCTCACGGGGTTAAAGTGGGGGTTGTTCGGGGGGTTTGAAGGTGGTTTTGGGCTCGGGCACCTTTTCCCAAAAAACCGCGGGGATGGTCCCAGGGTTTTCCCCCCAATTCCCTTGGTGGCATAGTCCCCAAGACACCAGCCGTGTTAAAATTAATCCCCCTTGGAGCCCGTCCACAAAAAGGTCAGGTGTGTGGAGGGGCTTAAGAAAAGAGCGAGCGTGGTGGGTGACAAAAAACCTTGTGCCGGGAAGGGGGTTGGGGGGAAAAAGGGGCAAATCTGGGGCCCCTTTAAAAGATGGGTGGGGGAGCACCCCCTTTGCCGGCCATTTTAAACCCTTTGTCCCCCAAAAAATTTAAAAAAGGGGGCCCCCTCCCCGGGTCGGCCCTGCCGGAAGAAGGTTTGAGGTTGAGTTCCCCTTCCGCCGTTCGAAACCCTGTTTACGCCCCCCCCCCCGGGCCTCGTTGCGGTCAGCTCGGCTCCCCGTCAACCGTTTTTTGTTGCGTGGCAAAACGCTGGAATTCCCCCCCTCCACATTTTTCCACGATTGGGGCCCGAGCGCAAACCCTTTTGCAGTACAAGTGAAAAGGGCCCTGAAAAAGGCAGGGTACAGCCCTGGGGGTTTTTAACCCAACCGAGAGTGGAGGCGGGGAAAAAGAGCTTGCCCCACCTTCCCATTTTTAAAAGAACCACCAAAATTGGGAAAATGGGGGGGTGGGGGGAAAGGATTTTTGTTGGAAAAAAAGGCCCGGGGGGGGGGTGGGGCCCCGGGGTTTCCCCCGGGGGGGGGGGGGTTGGGGGGGGGGGGGGAAGGTGGGGGGCTTTTTGGGGTGTGGGGGGGGGATGGTGGTGGGGGGTGGGGGGGAGGGGCCGAGGGGGTTTGGCGGGGGGAAGGGGGGTTGGTGGGTATGGGGGGGTTTGGGGCGGCAAAAGGTTTGGGTTTTTGGTTGGGGGGGGGGATTTGTGGCCATTTCCCCTTCCCCCCACCCAAATAGAGAGTAAAATGCAGGAAATGGAGCCTTGCTGATTGATCAAATTGGGGACATCTGTTTTCGTTGCTTTAGTTCCCCCAAATTTTCACGTGGAACAAATCAGGAGTGACGCGTAGGGGTGCCAAAATTTGGCGTGCGGGGAGCAGCAGGGGAAGGTTGGGAGAAGCCTAATGGGTGACCCTTGGAATCTTTTTTTTACCACCTCACCCCAAGCATGGGGAATTCAGGGAAAACATCCCCCAAAACACGAGTCAGCTTAAATCATGGTTTCACGAAAAATCTGCGTTTTCAACACCCATGTTTTTTCATGGTTCCGGACCCCAAAAGACTTCTGGTATCCAAAATGGGGAATGGCCCCAGCTTCCGTCCCCGCCCTTTGATTGTTGTCCTCCCCCCAACCGCGTCATATCTGACCCCCTTTTGCCAGCTGGAGGAGGGGCATTTTCAGACCCAAAACCCCCCGGGTTTCCACAATAATGTGGTTTGTTTTATTTCATCAAGATGAAACAGGCCCTGGATTTCTGATGTTTTTTTGGCCCCAATTGCCCGGGGCACCGAATATTTCCGGTCTACCAAAAATTTCCTTTTTTAAAAAAGGAAAAAGGGCCTCTTGAAAACTTTTTTTTTTAAAAGGGCATTTCTTACTGGGAATTTTTTTTTTTTTTCCCCCCCAATTCATTTTTAAAGGTTTTTCTGTGAGGAGATGTAAAAAGGGCAGCAAGGTTTATGGGAAACCGTTTCCCTTTATCACTTTATCTTTAAAAAGGGTTTTTGCATTGGGAATGGTTTTTTAGGTCATTTGCTGTGAGATCCAAACAATAATTTATGGTTTCCCTTTGGGAAAAAAAAGTGACTTCTAAGTGGGATTTCTCCCTCCCAATTTTTTTTATGGCCGGGGAAGTCTAATTTTTTTAATTTTTTGGGGTCTGTTGCTGTAGTTTCAGCTTAATTATGGTCCCTTTTGGGAATTTGAAATGTGGGTTTAAGTTGGGATTTTCCCCTCACAATTTTTTTCAGTGGCTTGGGGAAGTCATTTTTTTTAATTTTTTGGGTCATTTTTTTCTTTGAAATGCCCCAAAACTACCGATCCCATTTTTAAAAAAAAAAATTTTTTTTAACAGACTTTTGTTCTTAAATTGACCAAAGTGGCCCCAAGGGTCTCCCTTTTAATTTTTTGGGGGGGGATTTTGGGGGTTAAAAAAAGCTTTATTTCAGGGCCATTCTAAAAAATGTTGTTTCTAAAGAATTTGGGTTTTTTTCCCAATTTTACCCAAAGTGGTCAAGGGGCTTTCTTTTAATTTTTGGGGATTTTGGTTTTTACATGCAGCTATTTTCAGGTCCCCATTCTAAAAAATGTTGTTTCTAAAAAGGGCCCTTTTTTTTTCTTCACAAATTTTCAAGAGTGGCTCAAGGGTTGGGTGGTGCTGTCAGAAAAAAGGAATTGGTTTGGGGCATGTTAATGGGGCCCCAAAATTGCAAAATATTGTTTTTGGGAGGATTTTAACATAGCTTATCCCTTTTAAAGGGGAAAAACCCCTTTAATTCAAAGAAAAAAGAGAAACAAAGACATGGTGGGGTTCCATCCCTTTTTTAAAAAAAGTGTTTTCTAGAAAAAAAGGGACAAAAAAATTGCATGTAAAAAAAGCTTTAAAAAAAAAATTTCCCCCTGAAAATTTAAAAAGGGGGTTTAAGGAAAAAATTGGGCCAAAGTACGGGTTTTTTAAGGACAATGGAGTATTGGGGCACAGACAGAGAACAAAATACAGAGACCCTTTCCCCCGGGAGTTTTGGGAAAAAAGGAAAAAGAATGCCAAGACAAAGGGGACCCGGGGGAAAAAGGGGCGGGTTTAAACCCCCGTATTTTTTCCAAATGGAAATCAATTTGGGCCCCATCCCTTTGGAGGGCAAACGTACCCCGGGATTGCTGTGTACAGAGGAAAAGGTGGGGTTCTCAATTCCCCTTCCCCCCTTTCCCTTTAGCACAAGTTTTTGTTTTCTGCGTCCCCTCAGGGCCCCTTTTAACCTTTGGGGTTTAAAAAGATTTTAGGAAGCCCCCCTTGGGCCCTTCCCCCCGCACCCACTGTAACTCCCGGCCCAAAGGGCATGCGGGGCCCCGGGCAGGTATAAGTCCAAAAGGGCCAGTTAAATAAAAAGGTGGTTGAAAGATCCTTTTTCCGGGGAAAAATTTTTTTTTAAAGTGGGGGTCATTTAGGTTTGGGGGTTTTTGCTGTGGAGGAAGGTTATAGTCAAGTCCAATGAAACTAAAAAAGGTGGTTGAAAAATTTTTTTCTCCGGACTTTTTAAAAATGGGGGTCATGCAAAGGTTTTGGGGGTCTTGGGTGTGGCCCAGGAAAGGTTGTCAATGTCCCGTTTAAAAATAAAAAAGGGGGTTTAAAGAAATCCTTTTTTTTGGACTTTTTTTAAATTTTGGGGCAGACAGGTTTTTTTGGGCCCCTTTGGGTACAGGACAGTATAGTTTGTTGTCCCCGTTTTAACTAAAATGGGTTTTTTGAAAGACTCCTTTTTTCGGCCCCCTTTTTAAAATTTGGGGGGATGCAGGGTTTGGGGGCTCATGCCCGTTTCCCGGCAGGGGGTATTCCCAAATTCCCCGTTCAAGTAAGATTTAAAAGGTTCAAATTAAATGCCTTTGGGGGCCCTTTTAATTTGTGGGTGTGCAGGTTTAAGGGGCAGGGTTGGGAAAGGGGAAGGGGGGTGAATTTGGGGGGTGACTTTTTTTTGTGGGCTTTTAAACCTAAAAAAGGGTTTCCCAAGATGGAAACACTATCCCCTTTGACTGTTGGGGATGTTAATTTCAGGTTCTCCAGCCTTGTTTGGGTTTTTAATAAAGAAAGTGTTGTTGTTTTCCCCCTAGGGCTTTTAAAGGAAAACGTCATAATCGGGTTTTCTCACTACGGGAAAACCCCTTTTGATAGCGGCCGACAAAGGGTACGAAACGATCTCGTAGCCAAGCAATCGCTCAACCTAATCAATCTTTGTCAAAAGGGTTTTACCAAAATTTTGTGCCCCTTCTTTTTATTGGCCTTTTTGATGGGCCCCAATTCCGGAAAAACCGAATGGGACTTGTCCCTTTTATCTAGCCTCTTCATCTAAACCCCAATCTCCACTTTCCAAGGCTTGTTCTTCTATGCTAGCTTAAGGGTCAGAAACTAAATTTTTTAAAACCCGGTGTTTTTTTACCTGAGGGGGCCCCCCCCAATTCAGGGAATTTATAACAGCTGCAAAGGTTTTTAATGAAAACCCCTTTTTCGGCCCTGTTGCTTTATAGAGATACTATTGGGGGATTTTGTACCCAAGTTTAAAAACCCAAGCTCTTTGTTTCATAGAAGTTTAAAATAATTTTGCTGAAGAAAGAAACTTTCCGGTTCCCAAAAAAATTTTCTCTTCAAAAAAAAAAAATAATTTTTAAAAAAACAATTTTAAATCCCCCCCTAACAAAAGTTGAAAACACTATTTTTAGGGGTAATTTCTCCACACACACACACACAAATTTAAAGGGGGTTTTTCTCATACAAAAAAATTTCTGTTTTTTAAGTTAAAGATCTTGCAAATCCCAAATCCTTTGCAAAAATTGTCCCTTAAAAGTGTCCTACCTATTCCTAAAATCCCCCCTTGTATGGGTGCATCCCCTCCTCAGGTCGCTATAGTACAGGCCCGTTTCCTCTTTGGGAGGGGCCCACTGGTCGCTATAGCTTCGACCTGTTCGTCTCTCTGAAAAACTGCCGGAAATGGTGCTATAGTTCAGACCGTTTGGGTTCCCTTTTGTAAGGGCCAGCACTGGTTGCTATAGTTACAACCGGTTTACTGCAGCCCAGTGGGAAACCCCGTAAACTTTTCCCCCGAGTTTAAAAAAAAACCCCCGAAAAAAAAACCCAATCAATTATTTTGGGCAACCCTTTTTAAAACAAAATTTTTTAAGCCAAAAACCAAAAAGGTCAAAATTTGGGTGGGGGGGGCCCCAATAAAGGTTTTCTAAAGTTCCCTTTGGCCCCCCTTCTGATCTGGAGATTTTTTTAGCCAAACCCCGAAGTTGATTTTTTCCCTAATATGTGGTATGAAACGAACCCACAGTGATTAAACACCTATTTGTTGAGCTTTTAAAAAAGTAGGAGTGGGGGTTTAATGTGAATGAAAAATATAAAGGAAAGGGTTTTGGCCCTTTCCTTTTTTTTTCCCACCTTAATCAAAAACCTTAATAATGGGAAACCCTATCCTCCCCAAAAATAAAAATTAAAAAAAATGCACAAAAGGGGCTTAAAAAAATTTGGGAAAACATAGAATTGATATTTAAACCCTTTTTATAAAATGGTGCCTTTTTTTTTCCCCGGAAAAAGAAATTGGGCGGTAAGGGGGAAGGGTTTTTTGATAAACCCCGGATTAGTTGTCCCTCAAGTTTCTAATCACTAAAAAATCCCCTCAATGGGGTTTTTTATAAATGCTTTTCCCCTGTACTTTGAAAAAACTGCCAATCACCAAAAAGGATTTCTTTTCCCAAATTTTTCCCATTTTTTTTTTTTTTTTCCCCCAAAAAAATTTTATTTTGTATTGGGTTTTGGAAATCCCGGGGTAAGCACCCCCATTCACTTCTGATTGTGAGCTCAAGGCAGCTTCCTCTGAAGATAAAGCCAGAGAAAAAAATTTTTTCATGAGCTAAATAACCCGAGGGGGTGTCATATTTAAATGGAAACACTCTCATGCTCTCTTCAACCCCTTTAAAAACTCTGAATTAAAATTTTTTTAATGATGTAAATCAAATAAGAAGGGCCAAAAGATAATACATTTCATACCCGCCTCTCGGTTACAGTAATCCTGTGTTGTAAATTTTTCTGAAAATTGGGAAAGGGTGAGAAAGAAGTTTAAAAATTGAGAAAAACCTTCTTTGGGGGGTGTGGAAAGGGAAACGCGGGGAGGTTATTTTATTGTGTTAAGCGATGGTTGGTTTTACCAGAAGTAAGGAGTATTGATTGATCAGATGGGGGTTTTTTTGTAACATCCAAATCTAAATTTTTTGAAATTTTAGAAGATCGAAAAGTATTTTCCCCATTTTCTACAAAATTTTGTTTCTGACTGGGGAAGGTCTTACTAAAATAGCTTGAAAATACTGAATATTTTTGGTAATAATACCCAAATTTTTTGAAGTTGTTAAATTTTGGATTTTTTTGCGGCTTCAGGCCTTTCCTTTAAAAGGGGGTTTTCTGACTACAAGGATGGTTTTTATGAAAAATTTGTAAAAAAAGTCATTTGAAAATGTTGGGCCCATTTGGGGTGTCCCCCCATTTCCCAATTCCCCTTTTTGTTTGGCCTTTCATAGCTCCTTTAATGTAAAAAAGCTACAACCTGTTCGATCCCCTTCCCGATAGGGCTGTCCGAAATGGTTGTTTTAAATACAGACCGGCTTCTTCTGCAGGCCCTAAAAACGCCCCCAAATTTAAAATTTAAAACCAAGAAAAAAGGGGTGGGGTAAGATGAACAAAATTTAAGGGCAAACCCCTTTAAAATTTTTTATTTGTTGTCCCTTTAGCCCTTTTGAAAGGGTATTTTCGGGAGGATATCAGAATCTGATGATCAAACCCAATCTTTCATGTAGTTTTAATGTTAAAATATCAACATTGGATAAAACCCCCAAAAAGGTCCCGGTAACCTTTTCCCCCATCTTTCAATTTGAAGAGACCCCAAAAATAGGGTTTTTTAAGAAAATGTTCTTCTAAAATGCAAAAAAAAACCTTAGTTGATAGTGTGCTGTGTTAACCAACCATTATAAGCAAGGGACAAGCTAACTAAAAAATTAGTCTAAAAAAATGGAGGATCTCTAACATCTGGCTTCCCACTATACCTTAATGAGGGTAGGAGCTTTTTGGCTACTCCTGTAGAGGGAAAACTCTACTTTATGATCAGAATCCAATCTGGTCACTTATAGTCAAACTGGATACGTGTCCGAGGCCTGATAATGAGAGCAGAAGATAACGGGCACTCCATGTTATTACACAAATCCAGTGGTGACTTGATTCATATCTGTAATCTTATTATTTGCTATGAGGGACCTCTTAGTCCAATATATTATAGACATGATCTATCAGGTGCCTAAAGGAAGATCCCTGAAGAAGTTTCCTTGTTGCCCTTTCCTTGGCTTGAATTGCAATGCCTATTACTCTACACTTGTCCAAGCTTTCACTTTTTTTTGACTTCTCCTATGTTTTATTCGCAAATAGTAAGTTTGGATATCATGGTCCATACACATGACAAAGGAGTAGACAGGGACCATGTATTGAGGTGCACATCCCTTTAGGTCAACATTATAAATGTGAAGGCTCTGTGCTCCAGTTTGATGCCTCCATGAGGCGCTGGAGCTAGTGGTAATGCATCTAGACTACATGCCACAATTTATTTATTCTACAGTGTAGCACCATTGCAATCTGTTGCTGCAGATCTACACCAACAGTCCATAATACAGCCATGTGCATAGGTTACAATAATGGGAAAACACTTGTTCAAGTATGAATCTAATAATTTGACTTGGACGTGTTGCTGCACCCATAGCATTGTAACACAGGACTATCTAGTTCTTCTCCAATATAAAACCCAGCTGGATCATCAAATTAGCACTATTCATAGTCCCATTGCTTAGTAATCAATATAGCAAAGTTAACTAATCATTGGCCAATGAAAGAGAGAGAGAGTATTGCTTAGAGACCTAGCTGATCAGCGCTGCTGTAGGCAGGCCATTAGCTAAACTAGTACTGCAAAATTACTATGTTAAGTGCTCACTAAAAATGTACTAGACATTAATACACAGAATATAAACAGCATTACAAGTGTGCTGCTGAAATATGCTATAATTTTCTAATAACTGACTAATTTCTTACCTTGGAGAAAGAAATTATAAGGAAATAATGGTACTAATGCTTTGTGAAAAGAACTGCAGGCCCTGGAGTATAACACCATTTTAATTTCTAAAAAAAAAAGAATTTCATCAAATTGAAGTTTTGTAACCACTTTTTATCAGGTTCTTGTAAACACTTCAAGACCTGTTAGCGTTCTGTTCCCTTTTTACTGAATTACATGCCAGCAGTCGAAAATTACCATTCTACAATGCACAGATGGTAGCACACAGTCATCCAAAATCCCAGTACTTGTGACTGTTTTTTTTATTTTTTTTGTAACTGGTATTGTATGCACAGTTAAAAAACATTTTTTTACAACAAATATGTATTTTTTTTTAATTAAACTGGGGAATTAAACCAAAAAACACCTGCAACTAGTAACATGTATAGCATGTCCTTGCAAATTGTGTTTGATTGAGGATCTAGTTCCTAGTTATTTCCACGTGCGGTCAATCCATGCATATACACGGGGTTTGGCAAAATATCGTGCCAGCTTAGCAAGGTTTATGTACCTGTTTGCAGAAGCAAATTAGCGCGTCGGGCAAGAACGAAGATCCCAAGTCTCCTGTTTGTTTGTGTTTTCAAGGATCAATAGAGTTATATATAAGAAAAAAAGAAAAACCACAGACAGTTGCTGTCCATGTGGTAATTCGCATGGTACGCTTGAGTCAGGACGAGAACCAAACAATCTCTCACAAAACATCTGCAACCATCTGACCCTGACCATAACCTTTAAATCTATCTTTTCATATTCATCTCAAAAGACCTTGTCAATGGCGAAGGAGAACGAAGAAAGGGAATCTTCAACAAACAATAAACGATACAGAGGAAATTCAACCCAGATTAGGTGGCAGTAGATAATACAGTTTGCTCATTTTTATTCTGCTGCTCAAACCGGAGTTGAATTCATTTTCCCTCTATCTTTATTCATGTTATTTAAACATTACATTCATTAGGATTGTGAACTGCAACAGATAGAAAGAACAAAACTACTCGCCAAATTTGTTGGGCATCTGTTCCCACTAGAGACGGCCTTCTGCCAACTTCATATCATGTCAGTTTTTTTTTCTATTCTGAATTCATTTCAAAGACAATCCATCAGTTTATGAACTGTTTGATCAAACTTGTCATTAACCAAGAGAAACATTTCATTTGTATTAACAAAAACACACAAAAAAAAAAACAACAAAAATTTGGGACAAATAATTAGCACAGGGATTAGCTATGTGACTGTTTTATGTCCCTATTTCCCAAATGTGTTTAATGTTCTGATTTTTTTACTTTTGTCTTTTGGTGCATTTTATGTTAGGGGGGAATTTCTAATTATTTGTTGAATTTTTTTCTTATTTTCTGTTGGCAAATGTGGATCCTGTTAATATATTTCCATAATCCTATAGACACACAGACGCATGTAAACCTATACCGGTATGAAGATGGTATATACCAGAGGCGTACCTTGAAGCTCCTGTGCCCTGGTGCAAAAAGTGAAATGGGCCCCCCAGCTATCATGTGCTATTTACAATACTTGGATCTTCCTATGTGGCAGAAGGGCTTTTGGGCCCCCTCAGGCTGCAGGGCCCTGCAGTGGTTGCTACCTCTACACCCCCTGTAGCTACGCTCCTGGTATAGACCCATCCTGAGGTATGGCCTACATTGACGTGTAAGCAAACGATACAAAGCCCTATGATGATGTCCTGTGACTGCACTGAATCTTTTATGAAATGCATAGTTAGGACCTTATACACTATAAGGTCAAATGCTCTATGTACATTTTTGAGAAACCAATGAGATAAATCCAGACTTGGAATTGGTCTAGAGATGAGACCAATCTCTAGATGTCAAATAGTCTCCAAAAAAAAAAGGGAATCTCCCAAGAGAACAGAGAGTGACTTCTTTATAGCAATCTCTAGATTGGATCCAAGTATTGATCTATATCGTACAATACATAAACAATCTAATCCTCAGTAAAGTATATGTATATTTTTGCCAAATATACTGTATGAGGTTGAACCAGACTTGGAATCTGTCGAAAGATGAGACTATCCCTAGATTCAAGACTTGATCTTCATTATATAGTACATAAAGAATCTAGTCATCCATAAGAACTATGTCCATTTTGTAGAAACATTCTTTGTGAGATAAAGCCAGATTTGGAAATTGTCTGGAGACCAGATTAATTGTAGATAGGCTCCAAGACTGAATTCATATTACATGGTACATATAACGCCTACAAAGTCTTATCATAGTTCTAATTGTGTTTTTTGCAGAAATCAGCTATGGGTCTGAACAAAGAACATGTTCCGAAAAATCTGATGACATGACAAAAGTCCTAATAAATCACACTGTTCTCAGAGAGTATTGCTATAGAGGACAGAAACCCCTAATGTTAGGAGCTGTAGAGTACCAACAGACCCCTTCAATGATAAAGATGGTTCCCCAGTGGTGACCCACAGAGTCTTAATTGACCCAAACGGAGTAGTTGTTGCATTCCCTATTGGCTTCTGTTATGTTCACATGTCTTGGGTCCTAATATTTAGTGACCATAAATAAAAAGGTTATACCAACCCCAAGAAATGTCCATTGAAATAGGTGTTATAACACAATTTTGGGTATTTGGGGGCAGAGGGGGGATAATTTAGCCTTTTTGGGAAAATTACCCCCTAGAGCTCACAGATTTACTTATATCAACGCCAGTCTTACTGTAATAAGTGAGTATTTGAATAAATAGGACCTTGACCAGGACAGCTAAAAGTTAAAATTGAGCTGGCCATATATAAAAATAAGGCTAATCTTAAGAATTTGGTCCTGCATCATACCTCTTGTACATATGAAATTGCTGCTATGTCTCTTAAACTTGAGAATATCATTGGAAAACCTGTCAGAAAAGTCAGTAGACTGTCAAACTGTGTAGGCTTATTTTGTTCACAAAAATAGTCTGCAAAGGACATTGATCATGTCTCGAATACTCATTGTGCTGCCAAATATTTATCTGCATTTTAGAAAGAGGCAAAAGAAACTGTAAAAAGAGCAAACCAATTAACAATCAGATTTTTGAGTGTGAAAGGTACCTGTAGTATTTGATAGAAACCTACACAGACCTGCAAGAACATGAGAACCGCATCGTCAAAACTGGACTCTAGTGCGTCGGCAAAAGAGTTCTATTCAGTGGCACTTACAAAGACCACTACAACTTAGTAGTCCATCATTGTTAAAAAAAATACTTGTATTATTATATTAAAAAGTAGAAAACACCTAAATGGAATGTGTATATATTATAATATAAATTATACCTAAGTGGGCCAGATGACCTGAATTATTAAGTACATTCGCTTAAGGAGGACAATATCAAATGCAAAGGCAGATTAAGCAGTGAGTCTTTAACGGGTGGAATATATTTATATTTTCAATGTGCTTTGATCACAAAACCATAGTCATTTGCAGTAAAACCATGTGTGTTTTTTGCCACTTGGTCCTTGGCTGTTTTACACACTACCACCTCTATGCTTCGTTATGTATGGGCTACCTAATACATTATGGCAGTGATCAACTCAAATCTAACATTAGACGTCTTACAGATAGTTGAGAGGTTCCTAAATTTTCACTCGCCCTGCATATTATATTTCAGATTTTATCTCAAACATTTATGTATATGTTGGCTTGAGATACCATTTCTAGAAGTAAATTACTTGGGCTCTGCTCATGGTAGGGTCATAAATATCACCGGTAGAAAATGAATCAGACATAAGGGTATTAGTCAAATCACAGAAAAAGAAAACTCGGGGAGTTCTTGCTTTTGAAGCTGGTACTCCATAAATGTAATTTGCTTTGCTTTATGGCTCTGAGTTTTCCGCTATCCGTGTAAGGGTGACATCAGGGCCTAAGAGGGATAGTCCTCAGGAACAGGGCCGCCCTTTTCGGGGCAATGACACTGTTGATTTTTGCAGGATACATAACAGGGACTTAATAGGGGCAGAGAGAGAGATTCATTTATTTGATCCAGGAATCTGACAATTGCTTGAAAGGAACGACAGTATCGTGAGTAAATTAATTACCATTTGTCCCATGATTATACATGTAAACCCGTGCTTATATTTGACCCTGCAAGTGGTGACTCCCTGATATCTATCTATCTATCTACTGTATGCTTATCTATTTCATCTATGTGCTTATATTATAGGGTTTATTTGGGTAATTTTGATTTTTAATGATAGAAATAAAGGTATATGTTTTAATAGGGACATGGTAGCATTTTTTTCTGTGACATGGTGCCATCATGGCTTCTGTCACAACACTGATGGATTCATTGCAAACAATGGCAATGGACCCCATTTACTTGTCACAATTTTTGCTATCAAAAATACCAAAAAGCTTGGTGGACTCCGTAAGGGAAGCTTACGAGTGTGCAGAGAGCCTAATATTACTTATATAATATAAGCAGTATGTTATAAATAGTGTTTAAGAACTTTTATGATAGATCACAATGTTCCTACTATTCACAGAGTATATCTTCTTTTTAGGAATAACTTGGTATCCTTTACAAAAGCTATACTACAATTCTCTATACGGGATATATCTCTCTGATAGCCTACCAGATATAGTTTTGTCCTGTGTATGAAAAATATTATCATGCACCCAAAAAATATTCCTTGGCCTAAAACAGTTGTTTAAAACAAGTCTTTTTATACTCTTCCCCCAAAAAATTCTAGTGTTGATGTGCTTCATTGTCACCTACACAAAGGGCTGAGCCTTAAAATCCTTTACTCAACTAAATTCTTAATAAGTAAACTGAGACTAACCCTCTAATTCCAGATTTGTTGAACAACATGATTTGGGTCTTTGCTATTCATGCACCTTGTACTACTAAAATGACTGTTGAAGCTAAAATCATGAAAGAGTCATTTCATGTAGCTGTTAAACTCCTCTCAAATCTCCTTGCAACTTAACGAGGAAAGAAAGCTCAACGTGTAATGCGGGCTAATGTGGTTTATGGTAGAAAATAGTATCAACCTATCTTTGTAGCTTATCTAAGCCAGGATAATACTTTTAGCTTTTATAGTAGTCCCAACTCTTATTTTTTCAACTCTTGACTATGTATCTCCTGAAATCCTTTTCCAAAGAGTTAAATTGAATGTGAAATCTGTACCAGGCTCCGAGACTCCCTTTGTTCTAAGGCTAGACTGCAAAGCTTAGCTGTTATATCACTTTCATTGCCTTCTGATTGAGCTTGACAGTGTGACAGCGAAGTAAAGGCTGGCGGTTCCAAAGTGAATGAGAGTCTTTTTCAGCCACACAGCAGCCCTCTCGTCTTGAGCCCCCTGTGAAATGGGGTAGCAGATGCCTATAGCAGGAATCCCTAACAAAGTCCCAACTTTGATGCGGGCTGGAGGGGGGGGAAAAAAGATTTTCCCACTTCTTAGATCTTTGCATGAAACACAAAAGATGACTGAAAGGGATAAGATATGGAGAGTGCAAATGGAAAATGGAGGTTTGCACCAACTGTGTTAGGAATTGAATTACGTATTACTGTGCAATCTTATCCCGCCATTTATGTAGCACAAGTGTCTTCTTAGAGTCCAAGCTCTGTAGCCGGTGTAATTTACAAAACTATATGAAATGTAAAACATTTGAATTTTCTTTATTTTACTATATAATGGAATATCCAAAAAGCTCTCCCATCCAGTGATTCTTTCAAGATAGATACTAGCTAAACTTATTATTATGTATTTTATAGCGCTATTGATTCCTGTACATTCAAGGGGGGTTACATACATAACATAAGTCAAACAAGTACAATAGTGACCAGAGGCGTAACTTCAAGCTCTTGGGTCCTAGTGCAAAAAGTGAAATTTGGGCCCCCTCAGGCTGCAGGGCCCGGTAGCGACTGCTACCGCTGCACCCTCTGTAGCTACGTCCCTGATGGTTACAATATGTGACTATCAACTGATACAGAGGGAAAGAGGATCCTGCCCGCGAAGGCTTACAATCTACAAGGAAGGGGGAAAGAGACAGAAGGTGAGGGGCAGACATGTTTGTGGAGGGTGTAGTTATTGTAGGTTATAGGCTCCTGAAGAGATGGGTTTTCAGGTTGCTTTTGAAGTTGGTGAAAGTGGAGGAGAGTCTGATGTGTTGGGGCAGTGAGTTCCAGAGTGTGGGGGAAGCACGAGAGAAATCTTGGAGACGGTTGTTTGAGGCGCTGACAAGAGGAGAGCAGAGAAGAAGGTCCTGTGTGGAGCGGAGATTGCGTGAGGAGAGGTATCTGGAGATTAAGGCAGAGATGTATGGAGGAGAGGTTATGGAGAGCTTTGTAAGTCATGTTTAGTAACTTGAATTGAATTCGCTAGGCAATGGGTAGCCAAAGCAGGGATTGGCAGAGGGGAGAGACAGAGGAGTAGCGAGGAAAGAGGTGAATAAGACAGGCAGCAGAGTTGAGGATGGATTGAAGGGGAGCAAGAGTGCTAGACGGAGGCCACAGAGAAGGATGTTGCAGTAGTCTAGGTGGGAGATGACAAGGGCATGGACCTCTTGGACCTTATTGATTATTATACCATTGTAATCAAACCATTGCCAGCCATTTTTTTTAAATATAGAACTTTTAATAGATCATCAGATAAAAGGTTAAAATTACACAAAGAACACAAACTCTAAAACAAACCTATTTCCTTTCTATGGTGACTTGTCTGTTTGGAACACCGATCCTATAAGGGCCCCCCTGTTCTCCATCCTGCCCTTATCAGTCACTTATTATATCCCTATTGAGCTAATATCAGGCTAAAAAATGAGGGTTTGAACAATTATTGATGGTCTCTGATATTTAAGAAAGGAATAATAATAAAGAGCAATCAAAAAATAATAAAGAAAAATCTGTGCTCACCAAAAAGTAGGGATTTTTGATTCCTGAAGGTAATTCCTCAAATGTCCAAATGATACCAATGGAGGAAACCAATCTGACAGAGGTATATGCAATATAACAAGTCAAAAAAGGTTGAATCCTCTGGCACCAATAAGTCTACAGTAAAAACACAGACTTTAATTCAAATAATGTAAAAAAATATCCAAGGCTCTCCATCCTTTCTGATGCGATTCGAGCGCTAAATGCTCTTACTCGTACATATCATTTTTGACTTGTAATAAAGAGCAATCACCAGATTAACCACATGTGTGATCAATACATATTACTTTTTTTTTTTTTTTACAGCAAATCAATTACACTCGTAAACAGTTGGTCTGGTCTACATGTATAGATGTGTTAGGACTATCCCAAAATATTTTCAGGTTCCAACACATTTGCCCTGTGGTTTCCAGGCTTGTCAGGGGACCTCCTGACAGTGGTGTAAATACCAAAATAATAGAGCAAATATGACAGAACCAATCTATTCCTGACAGTGGTCACACTTTTTAAGTTTATCCATCAACATAGTGATATCCAGATAGTACATGAAATATAAACACTATGATATTGTTGAAGATATTCTAAAGTATAGTGGACAACATTTATTAACGGGGTCAACCTATCTGGGAAAAGTGTTCTCCTCTGTGTCCAGAACTTCCATAAAAGTGAACAGAGAGAGACGCACATGTGCAGCCATCTCTCTGTCCTGCATGACCATAGCAGAAAGCTATGAAATCCTATTACCTTTATGGGAATATTATCCCTTACAAAAAATCTGTATGATAGTGAGTATACTTAAATAATAAACAGATCCACTGAATATATTGGGTTATCTGATCAACTTGATGACCAAGGGTGGTGTTCCGTTCTCTGTTTAATACAAAGTTCAGAAAGCCACCGTGAGAAGGGCAAGGTTGCAAGTCACATCTTGAAATGACAAATCTCAAGGTAGAAAGAACCAATATACCTCTATTTTGGGCGGAAAGGTCACCTGGCAGCATGGTGAGGAGACCCATAGCTAAAGTCCAAAGGACCCATTTGCCCAAGGCCAGGGAACTCCACTAGCCCAGTGCTTTCTAAAAAAGGAACAAGTCTACATGTCCACAAAATGTGCAAGTAAAAGTCTGTTTCATCCCTCATCACCAGCAGATCCCCGAGCTCGTAGATGGAGTTCCTATAGTTCTTCCAGTTTCTACACCAGTGGAACAGTAGTGTATTATATTTCTTCCTCAGACTGCAGAAAACGTAGGTATATGGATTTAGACTAAGGCTTCATTTCAACCCCAACAGGGGCATAGATTATAGGGAGTGCAGAGGTAGCAGTCGCTACCGGGTCCTGTAGCCTAAGGGGGCCCAAAATCCATGCTACCACATAAGGAGATACCAGCATTGTAAGTGGCACATGGTATTTGGGGGAGCCCATTTCTCTCTTTGCACTAAGGCCCCGGAGTACAAGTTATGCCTCTGAACCCCAATATTACCTAAATTTTCCCTTTATAGGAAAAAGTTACCAAAAAACATGTCGCACAACTTTTTCCCCCCATATGGAAATGATTTTACTCTGACCATATCAACACAAAAAGTTGCTATTGAGTCCTAGCATTATTATATATCTTGGCTTCCAGAAAGATACCTTGTTCTTACTTGCCCTCTTATAGTACAGAATAGGGTAATAAACTATGAGCAATGCCTTTTGTGTTTCATTCCCTGATGATGAGCTGTTTCCAGAGGGACTCCAATGATCGGCTATCGAACCCTAGCACTGAGTGTCCAATTCCCCTGCAGGGCCTCCACAGGGGAACTAAATTCATTACACAGTTTCCATAGACAAGGGCCCTAAATTGGGGTTTCCCCTGAATTACTTTTAATTCGTTTTTAAAAATGTAAGATTTTGTAAGTAGACAACCACTTTAATGCTTCCAACAAACAGGTTACCAAATGTATACTTTGTATTTGCAGCAATACTAGTAATAGCAGCAATAACTACAAATATCACCTCTATATGTACATTGAATAAGATATTGTGTGCTATTTAGTATGATCAGTGTCATTCCTTTGATGTCCCTGTAAATGAAAAAGATTGTTTGAATACTGTGTTTTCAGTTCAGTTCCTCTTGGCTTCGCTACAGGCTTTAGCAAAGTTGTTGGAGGCGACTGTTGTTGAGATCCAAATGGCACCAGGGAAAAGCCAGGAGCAGCAAAATCTGCATTTGGGAAGTGAAATGAAAACTGATTTTTAGTTTCCAGAACTTTTAAAACTCTAAAAATGTGGTGATCTATAAATAATGTATAAAGTGCGGATGCATCAACTAGCATACATTGTTTCAATGAATCGTTATGAAACCATTTTGTTTATTAGATGAATGAAATTACTGATGTGGCTACAAAATTTAATTTGCATCACAGAATGAATTGATGTGCATTTTATTATGGAGCCACAAAGTTGTCATGAACACAATGAAGCCTTATTTCATGATATCCTAACAAATAATGGTTTAGATTTAAAGGGGTTGTCTCATCTCAAAGTTTCATAGGATGCATGAATGAAATAATGCTGCTTTGCTCTGTCACTTCCTGGTCAAGCTGTCTGGAATTAGCATATGAGCTCCGTGTATTTAGACTTCTCTGTTTATTACTCTAGATTAAATAAATTACCTTCTCTGAAGTCAGGAGAAGATTCTGAGCTAATGTAAACAGTAGAGTAATTACCGTCTTTTGTCTGAAAGATCAGATAACACAAGCTCTCACTGCTGGCCACAACCTGTGTGATGTTACTCCCTGCTATCAGATAGAACAAACAGCAGGGGAGAAGGAGTACACAGGTCGGTCACTTAGGGAACCAGAGAGAGCCAGGAACGTGATAAAATCACTTGTAGCTCCTTAACAAAAAAAGATGAACAAAGCAATATATTTGGAAAACGATTTCATTTAGTGTTCCCTACATTTTAAAAGCTATTCTTTGTAGTGAGACAACCCCTTTAATGTAATATTACAAGTATAAAGCATTCTCTTTTTTAACACTGCTACATTACATCTACAAAGTTCTGTATTTCACAGTAGAGTCAGGTGAAATTTCAAAATTGTTATAATCTTAAAAGAGTATTCTTGTTTCATTGATTAGCTTTAAACATCTAGGCAAAGATAAATATACTATTACCAAAGACATTGCTGTTTTGATTTTGCTTCTCTTCAGAGTTAGCCTTCTCTTCTCTTTTTGTATACAAGTCTCCCAAGTCTATTTACTCTTACAAGCTAAAGCAGTGATCTGGATTCCTTATCTTGAAAAGTTAATAGCTAATGTGCATGAATTACTGATGAGCATTTACTCGTTAAAGTTGTGTAACCTTGTGCCCTACACTTTACAAACCTCCTGCAATCATGCTACTTTAATAGGGTCAGCTAAAATGTCAGTCAGTGCTGTGGAAGCACCCACAGCCTAACTAGGAAGCATGAATCTGAAGCTGGCAGTGACTTTATGAAACAGCATATTGAGCCAACCTCTTTAAATAAGATTTCTTAATTACAATTAAAAGGAATGGCAGCCAGAAGGAGGAGGTGCCCAGAATCAGCACATACCTCAAGCAGAGCCCCAAACTGCCACATGGGTGAGCATTGCAACATTTAGTGGAGTGGTGTCAGAAGGAAGGAGGACATGGTGTATAATGGGAAAGAGCACAATAAAGTGGGGGAGTTTCTTCATGACCTAGAAGCAGTTAAATCCTGCTGACTTGTAATTGAGCAGTTGGTTTCGGGTCTTCTTTCATAATGGAACTTGAGAAAGTGTTGGTTGATCAACTAGTGCTTTGTCTCAACATTAATCCTCCTTCTGGTGGAAAATAAATGTATAATTACATAAAAAAAATAATCCGAATACAATATGAATTGTTCACTTAATTGCTAGCAATAAATAGTTTATTTTACTGCTCTAGTGGCCTTTAAACAGGTAATACGTGGAATGTAACTTGCCATAAGCAGGCTTGGGATGATTCGCTTTGTTTTTGCATCAAGCCCTCAAGAGCTGCACGCTGCATTTTATGGTTGAGGGAGGTTATGATCTGTGAAAAGTAGTGGTATGGCAGCCTATATGCACTATGGTGCATGCATCCTTCAAGGCAGGCTGTCCTAGAGGGTAGCCTCTCATGGTAGGACACGATGCAGAGCTTGGAGTCAATATGGTGCATCCTAGCCTGGGGTGAACTCCAATGAATGTTGAGATCTGTGAAAGCTCAAACTTATATTATTATTATTATTTTTTTATTACTATTATTTATTTTAGAGCTCCATTCCTTCCAGGGCGCTATACATTAAAGGGGAGTACATACATAACATATGCCAAACAAATACAATGGTGACAATAAATGACTAACAACTGCTTCAGAGGGGAAAGAGGACCCTGCCCGCTAAGACTTACAATCTACAATGTAGATGGAAAGAGAGAGAGGGTGAGGGGCAGACATGTTTGTGGGGTGATGTAGTGACAGCGGGGTTATTGTAGGTTATAGGCTCCTGAAGAGATGGGTTTTCAGGTTGTTTTTGAGGTTAATGAAAGTGGAGGAGAGTCTGATGTGTTGGGGCAGTGAGTTCCAGAGTGTGGGGGAAGCACAGGAGATGTCTTGGAGACGGCTGTGTGAGGAGCTGACAGCGGGAGAGCAGAAAAGGTCTGATAAGGAACAGAGATTGAATGAGAGGAGGTATCTAGAGATTAAGGCAGAGATGTATGGAGGGGAGAGGTTATGGAGAGCCTTGTAGGTCATGGTTAGCAACTTGAACTTGATTCACTGGGCAATGGGAAGCCAGTGTAGGGATTGGCAGAGGAGTAATAAGAGAGAGGTGGATAAAACGGGCAGCAGAGTTGAGGATGGTTTGGAGGGGAGCAAGGATGCTAGATGGGAGGCCACAGAGAAGGCTGTTGCAGTAGTCTTAGCAGAAGATGACAAGGGCATGGACCAGCATTTTTGCAGTATCGAAGTTAAGGAATGAGGTGATTCAAGAGATATTTTTCGGATGGAAGCAGCAGGCAGAGGTAAGGGCTTGGATGTATGGTTTGGAAGAATGAGAGGGGTCAAGGGTTATCCCAAGGCAGCGGTCTTCTGGGACCAGTGAGAGTGTATAGCCATTGATGGTGATAGATAGATCAGGTGGGGGGATGGAGTGGGATGGTGAAAAGATGATAAAATCAGTTTCAGCAGAGAGTTAACAACTGGGCTTGAGATGTAGAGTTGGGTGTCATCTGCATACAGGTGGCATTGAAAGCCGTGTGATACTATGAGCTGACCCAGGCCAAGAGTGTAGATAGAGAAGAGTAGTGGGCCCAGGACTGACCCCTGGGGGACACCAACGAAGAGGGGGCGAGAGGAGGAGGTGGTGCGAGAGAGAGAGAGATGCTGAATGTCCGATCAGCGAGGTAGGAGGAGATCCAGGAAAGAGCCAAGTCCGTGATGCTGAGGGATGAGAGAATATAAAACAATAATCCACTCGCTGAGAGGCTACATAATTTCAGAAATCGCAGACACTTGTATTGGTCAGGTGCACGGATGTCCCAGTGGACTATTAGGTAATGGATGAACCCTCAAATAGTGCATAGAAAATCCAGTGTAAAGAATATCCAGCATCTACATAAAAAATTCTGAAGATATAAAAGATATACATCATGGAAGTGAACCTCCAACACGTTTCAAGCAAATGCCCCTTAGCCATTGTTATGAATAAGGGTGTATTTGCATGAAATGCGTCAGAGGCCCACTGGCATGATGTATATGTTTTAAATGAAAATGTAATAAAGAAGCACAGATTATTTTTATGTAGATGCTGGATATTCTTTACACTGGTTGAGATCTCTGACCTTGTTTCCAGGAACATCTTGTGTGGTTATGTCATATTCTTTCATACAACAACCTGTAAAAACTGTACCATTACAAAAGAACAGTGCTCGGCTCTTTATTGTTATTGCCATAGACTTTGAATAACGCAGATTGACCTCCCAGATTGATCTAGTAGCTGGACCATCAGTAATACAGTGATACATAAGAAATGCTTTAGGCTAGAAAACCCCTTTTAAGGGTTACATTTTTTTTTCATCCACAAAATAAATTTCTCATAGGGTAATAAAGAGTCCAGAGAACAACAAAAAAAACATAACAATACATCACAGCAGTCAAAATCACAGGAAGTGATTGAGGGGTTGGGACCATTGCTTATCATATTTGGGATTAATGACCATTTTCTTCTGATAGGTCTTCTTAAAGGGGTTTTGCCACGATCTAATGTTGACGTGGGATCCTCCAAAATGGGTATTTAATCACTTTTCTAAATATATGTGATTAAAAAAATGAAGCCTCTGAGAGCTGCAGCCTGACTTAGATGCCCTTAGTTTCCTGACTGTTTACATTAGCTAGGACCAGGAGCAGCTTGGGTTCTTTGCACTTCTTATCTGATGGCAGGACACAGGAACCAGCTTTGAAGGGAGGGGGAGGAAAAAGCAGTGTTACTGGGCATCTGCACTAGCTTTGTTTCTGTGTCTGCTGTATAGAGAATTTGCTGCTTGTAATGTAATTATCTGAGTAAACATGCAGACACTCCCTGCTCAGCCCCCCTCCCTCCTCCCTCCCATCTGTAGTCTGTGAACGCTGCCTGCTCAGTGCTTATCTTTACTCCTGAGCAGATAAGAGGGAGAAAACAAAACCTGTATAGCTTGTGCACAATACCGTTATCCTCTGTGGTTTAGCCAAATATGTTTGCTCAACTACAGAGACTGAGTATCAGGAGCGTGCATGGGAGGTGGAGCAATGACATCACAGAGGAGGTACTTGTTTTTTTAAACAGAAACACAACGCCCCTTTTTTCAAGGCTCAGGAGGGGAGTATCAGCCTGTTATGAGGGTCTTAAAGCTAGAATGCAGAATGTAGATAGATGGGCTATGTAATTTTCTTTCTGGTAAATGCGCCTGAAGTGGTAATTTAAAAAGAGATATTAAACATTACTTTGTAGAGATATATCACTATGCAATTACTTGTACAATATAGCTGGCTTCAGTTGTGGAAGAGCTTTTAGGCTGTCGATTTTGCCACAAATCTGCAGTATAATTCATATGTATTACCTGTTGCTGTAGATTTGCCACAGATTGTCACCTTTAGCAAATATCTGCAGCAATTCTGCAGTTGGTTTTGCTTTGGATTTGAAAACCTCATTCGTGAGCATTATACTATAACTTGTTACAGAATTCCAGCGCAGAATTCCTACATAACATTCAACAAAATGAATTCGAGTATATTTCAACATTTCCTTCTATATTTCATTGCTAAAGGGAAAACGATTAAATTTGTCATTAGAAATCATTGACTGATATAATAGCATTTTCTGCTGCAATCAAAGGACATCCTATGTAAGCACATCAATGAATCCATTCAATCCTTTCCACACTGTGACAATCAGATAATCTGATATTTTAAAGACTTTACACTGAATAAGAGGAAACTTATCTGACAGCATTTCCAATAGTACATTGCCGTGCTACAATTGAGCCTACAAGTGGTATTTAAGCCTTATGTAAAGTCCAGTTAATTTGATACATTAAACTCCGACTTAGTTAAGGATTAAAGCCATGGTTTGATTGTGTATTAGGTTTCTAATATGGATATCAGCCGAAAGTGTTCTGAGGCTCCAGTTATAGTCATATGGGCATATTCCTAGCTAGTAAGACCTTTAAATTACTGTTATGTGCCAAATACCATAACAATAGTCAAAATGTAGAAACTAAGAAAGTGTGCTTTTTAGACCCATCACATATGTAGAAGACTAAAGGGTTTGAACATTAGATCAACCCTTGGCCAGGCCCTTAGAAGGCTGTGTAGAGCCCAGGAAATCATGTGACCAAAGGGGTTTGGATTTTTTAGTACACTCTTTAAAGCCACACCCTTTGGTCCTGCTTTCCAAGGCTTTCAGCATGACAGAGGAAATTTGGCATACACTGAGACTGGAAAAGTACACTGAGGTTGACAAAGAAGATGATAGACTAAGCACAGCAGAGGCTCCTGAGACTTGTAGTTTTACAGGACACTATTTAGAGTAAGGAGGCTGCATACATTTCAGGAAAAGCAGAAATTGGCACAGAAAACATTTCATGGAGAGGACTAAAGACTTAAGCCTTCTGTTTTTTGTTTGGAGGAAGTAGGGGGATTTAGGGCTTGTTCACACTGTGTTGTTGGATTCGAAAATCACAACTAAAAACGTAGCGTCGATCGGATTCAACGTGCAGCTGTGTGTTTGGATGTGTGTTAGCTGCAGCAGGATCGCACCCTATAGTTTAAAATAGGGCTCCTGCTGCGTCTTTCGCTCCAAGTATTGACGTGTCAATTCATGAAACGGATCTGAAGGACGGATCCGAATGACGCAATGTAACGCGCATTGGTGATCACTCATGTGAATGCCGATGTGTGTTTTACATTGCGAGCAGTGTAAAATGACACTGATCATTGTTAGATGCGTGTTTGGGTCGATCTAGACAGATCCAAACACGCATCTAAAAGCGTATGTTCACACGGACCCAACACGCCATGTGAACATGTGTTCGCTAGAGGATTCACTTCTGTCAATAGGTGCCATAATTTTTTTCTATAGCAGATCACTAGGGACATTAGTTGCTGGACCCATGTTAATCAGTTGATTGCTTATGGGTCTTCATCAAGATAGGAAAATTTTGACAAAAAACTTAAATTACATTAGGGCTCCTCAAAACCTTAAAGGGGTTGTCTCGCTACAATGATTGGGTTTTAATTAAAAGATCTTTAAAAAAACAAGCAACTTTGCATTATATGTTCATTACAAATGTCCTACTGATTTTGAGCTATCCCTGTTAGTAGTAGTACATCAGCTTCTCAAATCTCTATAGCAGCTGACCTGTTGATCTTTATCTCACTGGCTGTCAGGTCTGATGACTCATCACCTTTCAGAATACAGGTCAGAGCAGAGAGCCCCTCCCACACAGAATGCTTCTGTAGTGGAGGGAGGGGGAGGGCTCTGGCTTCTGTGTCTGTGCTGCCTGGATTAACCCTGTGTGTGCCTGCTTCCTCCTGTTCTCTACACAGATTGAGGAGAGCAGAGGTGAGGCTGATCAATAGATGTGACAGCAGTGACCCTGTGTGTTACTATAATCATGATGTGTCTGTGGAGCTGTGACTATACTAATAGAACAGATCAGGGGGCATGTGAACGCTTCATGCTCTGCTGTATTAGTAACACTTCCCAGCTGCCCTGTGTCTGTTCTGATAGGGTTTGTTGTTGCTGGAGATGTGGAGATATGTATGCTACAGCAGGGGGTATAGGAACACATGCATTCCCTCTGCTCTGCTATTAGCATACACAGCTTCACAGACCTCTCCACACTCATAGATCAGCCCTAATACAGCTGATTTAGCAGCCTGCAGCAGACCTAGGCAGGCACACATAGGGTTAACTCTGGCAGCAAACCCCCTCGCCCTCCCCCTGCTGTATAGAAGTTATGGAAGAGAGCTGTCTGTGTGCTGAGGGGAGGGGGGAAGAGGGAGGAGAAGAGGCAGACAAGAAGCACGCCCCTGAATTCAACTGCCAGGCACACTGAGGTAGGCTGAAAGCTTGTAATGAGACAACTCCTTTAAGATAAGTCCTGCCAATGTGTATTGACTGCAACAGGCTACAGCTATCTACTGTTTGTTGGTACTTTTACCATGTAGTCTAAGATTAGAGCATATACCACACGATTTTATAAAGTCCTATCTACAGCATTGTTAGGATCTGACACTGTTTTAATGTGGTTATCCAGCCAGGACAACTTGTTTTCATTCAGCAACCTTTTACCAGTTGCTGATTGCTGGGTCCCTTAATGATCAACTGTTAAAGCCAATGAGCAACCATGTAATACATATTTTTGCTTATTCATACAGAGTTTGGGGCAATCGTCTCAGTTGTTCTCTGACTTGGCTAATTGCTGGAGGCTCCTAAACAAGGGTCCTCATTTTTTGATATGCATCCCTTGGTAGGACCACTTCTTTCCACCTATTACTGTACTCGAGATAGACTATGTTTGGTCATTGAGGAACCTTTGGCACCCTTATAATGAAGGGTCCGTAGTTTTTCTACATTAACACAGATGCACCACATATGGGGCATTGTGTCTGGTATTGCAACTTCTCCTGTTTAGTCTAGTTCAAGGGCATCTCTTTACTGTTTAATGCACTCAAAATATGATGAAGGGCTTAGGGATAACCTCCTAACTCCAACAACCTGGATAAGTAGTCTTATTCTGTACAGTGGTTGGATAAGAGTTTGGCCTTGTGCATGCAGAATATTTGGATATATTACTAACTAGGAATACTATCTGGCTTCACACAGGTCTACTTAATTGTTTGTTGTTTGGGTGAAAGTTTTGTTTGCTACCAGTCAGCCTAGAGATGAACTTTGGTCTGCTGTGGAGTCTCTGCTGTTCTTCTGTCTCGCTGACACTGCAGTCATGCCTTAGTCTGCTGGGGAGTTTCAGCAGCTCACTGTTAGAGTATATTCACACGATGTATTGCGGCACATACAGTACGCGCTGCAATACATCGTGTGTTTTGGGAGTTTGCGCTAATCAGCGTGTACTCACATGGCGTGGGGTGGGGGGGGGGCAGCAGCCCGCCGGCCCCATAGACATGCATTACTCACGGCGTGTAATGCATGTCACTTATCTCCCCACGCCCGTACAATACTATTGTATTGTATGCACGGGGGGACGAGGCGTAATTCATAGTTCTGTATTTGGCGCATTTCCCGGCGTATTAAGCACAGTACACTGCGAATTCCGCTCCAAAATCAGCCATGTGAACATACCCTTAGTTGTGATGCATGTGGTCATCCTGGATATGAGCTTTGTTCTGCTGTGGAGTCTCTGCTGCTCTTCTGTTTTGCTGAGACTGCAGTCATGCCTCAGTTTGCTGGGCAGTTTCAGCAACTCGTTGTTGGCTGTGAGACATGTGGTCATCTTGGAGACGAGCTTTGGTCTGCTGTGGAGTCTCTGCTGCTCTTCTGTCTCGCTGAGGCTGCAGTCATGCCTCAGTCTGCTGGGGAGTTTCAGCAGCTCACTGTTGGCTGTGACACATGTGGTCGTCCTGGAGATGGGCTTGGGTCTGCTGTGGAGTCTCTGCTGCTCTTCTGTCTCGCTGTCATGCCTCAGTCTGCTGGGGAGTTTCAGCAGCTTGCTGTTGGCTGTGATGCAACTGGTCACCATGGAGTGAGGTTTATGGTCTGCTGAAAGACTTTGGCAGCTCGGGTAGTAGCCATGCTCTTTCATCCAAGCATAGGCATGATTGGTCTGAAAGGCTTTTTGGTTTATGAGACTGCTCAAATTCCATATAGGTTCAGTTTGTTCATTGGGAGTTCTGATTTTTTTTTCAGAATATGTCAAAAACCGTAGGTCCTAGAGCACTGAAAGCCAGTTTCCAATTTTCCATAGTGCCTGATTTATTTTTGTGCCAAATTTGGTGCAGATTGGTCCAGTGGTTTGGCCATGCATATAGAACAGACAACAGAAATCCATTTTATATAAAATCATTATCAAAGCCACATGAAAATAGCATAAATCCTAGGGACCAAAAACAGATAAAACTTAACTTTTAATAAATACAAATAAAGCATACAAACAAGGAAACCTAATCTATCTAAACCAATACATAAATACCAATCCCTACATCTATGACTACCTAGCAAAAAATGGGAAAATCGCCCCAATAAGGGCGTTCCCAACCCGTGCCTAAACTACCAAACCCTATACTAACTATCACTATACAAAGGGCAAAAAACCGGACAAAAAATAAAGATGGTATACATAACAATATCCCAACCAAATGTAGATGAATTTACATAAATCCAACGCGTTTCCCCCATAGTCATTGGGGTTATCAGGGAACACGGGAATATGTATACAACACAATAGCAAATGTTGAGATAAACTTTACTGCCCTTAATAGCGATACAAAGATAAAGTGCTGATGATCCGGTGAACAAAGATAGGTTATGACGGATCCACCACAAAAGGCAGCCTAAAGATGATTTCACACTGTATTAGAAATACCTGTATATAAATAGAATTGGCTAGCAATTTGAAAACACCTGCCTGAACATGATTGAAAGCACGAGAGCCGTGAACGGCGTCCAGAAAAAAAATCAGTGCGCATGTCAGGAATGAAAGTCCGCGAGAACGAGTTCCAGCGTCCAACGAAACGATTGGTTTGCACAGCAATCAAATAACGCAAATCGCGCCGTGAATAAAACAGGTATCAGTTAGACGCACAAAAGAAAGCTTAAGCGAGGATGACACTAATGCGCATGCCAAAATCCAACAGCGCAAATAAAAAGCATAGCACTAGATGCGGGTTTCATTGGTGGATAAATAAGAAAAATAAACATAAAAAAAATATTTCAATGAACGTCCCGAATGGCAGGACTAAAACTAACAAAGGTTTAGGCATAAGAAATATTCAAACAGTACAGTAGATATAAAACTAATCAACAGCTATAGATAATACAAACAACAAAAACAAGATACCAGATAAGAATGTACGTACCCAAAAGTACCGTAAGGATAAACCACAAGCTAACCATAATAAAAACCAAAGGAAACTCTAGAATGAAACTGACATCATAATAATATAAATAAACATGCAGAGATTAGGAAAAATGAAGAATATTTAAAAGATAACAAACAATATACCAATATACCTAATTCATTTTTTTAGCTAAAGATAAAAAAGACATTGGACAAAAATTCAAATAAATGAAACAAAAGATAAATAATCATTTAAACCATCAGGCTTCAATGTTTTAAGATGATATATCCATTGTGACTCACGCTGGAGCAACTTACGGTCAAAGTCGCCCCGGCGTTCAGATGGCTTCACCACCTCAATGACTGAAAAAGACAGAGAAAGAGGGTTCATCCCGTGTTTAAGATTCATATGACGTGCAAAATGGGGAATCACGTTTATGATGTATGTCCCCCCACATGTTCCAAAATACGGCGCGCAGCTCCGTTTAGTTTTGCCGACCTACATCATGGGGCAGTCACAAGAACACTGCTAAATAACTCCCTTGCTCTTGCAATTGGCATAATCAAGCATTTATAAAGGGACGGGCCAGTAGAAATAGACCTAAAGTTTTTGGAGACATTAATGTATTTGCAGGCCTTGCAGCCCCCACATCTGAAGGTACCGATCGATTTAGATGACAGCCATGTCACAGACGTTTTTGGGGGAGTGTAAAGGCTATGTGTAACAAAATTGCGATATTTTACCCTTCCTAAAGGTTATAATTGGCCGAGATTCAACAAATTCGGAAAGGATTCCATCTGAGTAAGGATAGGCTAGTAGTTGGTAATCAAAATCTCGTACCTGAGATTGATGATTGATCAAATGTGCCGTAATTCTTACCTTATTCATTGGCGTATCCACAATACGTTCCCTTTAGTAACATCTTTCTATCGTTACCCCTGGCAAAATTAAATCCCACTGATAAGAATTTTTGGGGATATCCCGTTGAACAAATCTATTCATATTGGAACAGCCTGATCTTAGAATGACGCTAAGAACTCGATCAGTTACGATAACGCATTCTAATGTCTGACCCATGGGTATAATCTCGTTTGATAGAGTGTGGGATGCAAACTTTCCACCTCAACAAACTGTTCCCTCCCGCCACGAGGGCTTCCAGTACGCAGTTTCTTTCTAATGCAACCATTTGGACCCTTAATAATGTGGAGATCTAAAAGACCCGGTTCAGAAAAATTAAATCTCGTAAGTGAAATCTAAGGTAAGAGGCCTATAGGATTGATGTTAAGAGTCTCAAAACAAAAGAACAAAGTGAGTCCTTGACCCAGTCCAAAATAAAATAATCGTTCATCTATGAACCTTGCCCCAGAAGCCCGATGTTTTGTCCACAAACTTCAATGTGTTTATCCCTCTGAAAGACTTATGGTGTTCTCCTCCACCCAGCCCAGGAGCAAATATTGCATACGTGGTGGCGTACTGGGCTTCCCATACCGTGCCCCTTAGCTGGTGGAGAGAAACGTACATAGAGGGCAGGATTCAAAAAAGCAAAAAAGTTTGTGTGTCAAAACAAATTGAAGGAGCTGTAAATGAGACAAAAATCATTGTGGGATTTGTAAAAAAGTTCTCCTCGATGACAGATAGTACGGTGACAGCCTCCAAACCTTTTGTCATTAGGGATGGTGAGCATATAAGGCTTTCGACACTAGCGCATAGCCAAAAACTCCCTCACTTGCTAGTAAGGTTCATCCAATTTTAACAGCAAAATCGGTGGTGAAGCCATCTGAACGCCTGTGGCTGATTTGATCGTGGGAAGTTTGCTCCACGTGGAGTCACATGGATTTATCATCTTTAAAACAATGTTGAAGTACCTTAACGGTTTAAATGATTATTTATCTTTTTGTTTCCACATTTAATTTGAAGTTTTTGTCCAATGTCTTTTTTATTCTTTAGCTAAAAAATGAATTAGGTATATTGGTATATTGTTTTGTTATCTTTTAAATATGTCTTCATTTTTCCTGATCTCTGCCTGTTTAATTTTATTATTATGATGTCAGTTTTCATTTCTAGAGATTTCCTTTGGTGTTTATTATGGTTAGCTTGTGTTTATCCTTATACGGTACTTTTGTACGTACATTCTTAACTGTTATATTGTTTTTTGTTTTTGTATTATCTACTGTATGATTCGTTTTAAGATATCTACTGTACTGTTTGAACAACATCTTATGCCTAAACCTTTGTTAGTAATAGTCCTGCCATTCAGACGTTCATATGCAATTTTTTTAGTGTTTTTATTTCTTATTTATCCACCAATGTAACGCGATCTAGTGCTATGCTTTTTATTTGCAGCTGTTTAGTGATTTTTGGCATTCCAATAGTGTCATCCTCGCGTTACTTCAGTTGCGCTTCTAATACTGATACTGTTTTATATTCACTTGGGCGCGATTTGCGTTAGGGGATTGCACGTGGCAAAACCAATCTTTTCTGTTGGACGCCTGAACTCGCGTCTCGCGGGAAATTCAATTCCTGACATGCGCACTGATTTTGTTCTGTACTGCCGTTCAACGGCTCTCGTGCTTTCAATCATGTTCAGGCAAGGTGTTTTCAATTGCAAAAAGCCATTCTATTTATATACAGGAATTTCTATACAGGTGTGAGTGCATCATCTTTAGACTGCCTTTTTTGTTGGATCCGTCATAATGCAATCTTTGGGTTCCACCGCGATCATCAGCACTTTTATCATTGTAATCGCTATTAAGGGCATTAAGTTTATCTATCAACTACTTTACTATTGTGTATGTATACATATACCCGTGTTCCCTCCTGATGAACCCCAATGACTATGGGGGGAAACTGCGTTGGATTTATTAATTCATCTACGTATGGTTGGGATATATGTATGTATCACATCTTTATTTTTGCCGTATTGGTGCCTTTTGTAGTAGTGATAGTTAGTATAGGGTTTTGGGTATTTTAGGCACGGGGTTTGGGAACGCCCTTATTGGGGCGATTTTTCCCCCATTTATGCAAGGTAGTTCTAGATGTAGGGATTGGTATTATGAATTGGTTTAGATAGATTAGGTTTTCCTTGTTTGTATACTTTATTTGTATTTAATTAAAATGTTAAGTTTTTATCTGTTATTGGTCCCTAGGGATTTATGCTAGTTTTCATGTGGCTATTGATATTGTAATGTTCTCCCGGGGTATTCCAAGGGTAATATATATTATTAACAATACACTCACTCCCCCCTAGTACCTTGCAAGTGGAGTTTTCTTGTTGTTGTTTTGGTTATATAAAATCATTCCTATAAAAAAAATCCTCTCCAGTCCCATTCATCAATGTCTTAGTTTTTCTTCTCTCGCAATAGACAATAAGAATATTGTCTTTCTGCTCTAATAATCTCCCACTGACTTACAACACAGTTCTTGAAACCATTTGATGTAAACTGAAGGCGAGTCAGCAGGGTGACGTTTCCACCAGTGTTTGCCCCACTCATACAATCTGCAGGATTCAGTGTTGTTTTCACATCATTCTCTTTGGCACTTGACGTCCTTTCTCTCTAGGGCACTTCTTACGAGAATCTGGGACCTCCCCATATTAAAAGTGCAGGGATTATCATATGGAAAGGGACCAAAGAAGATTTTCCTTTCAAGTGAGGACATAAAAAAAAAACCACTGAATTGTCACATGGTTACTGTGAAGACACAATTACTATCTTAAAGGTAATGGCCGCATTATGCCCTCATCTTAACTCAATATTTGCTGCCGGAGAAGAATCTTTAATGGCATTCCTGCAATTTTGAGAGTGATCTATGCTGTTAGCACATCCGCGGCCGCTCTCCTGCTTCGCTTTCAGGATGAAGTCAAGTCCATTTCTTTCACTTGGTTATGGAGCGAGACAAGACACTTGAGAGACTCAAACCATTTGAAGTATATTTCCACTTATTTGTTGAAAATTCTCATTGTGTAGAGAAGTGTCACCAAAAGCACTTGCTATATTTTCTAACTATTTTGTTAGACTGTGTTCTCTTATTGAAATGAATTAAAAACCTAAATATAATCCATTTGCATGGGAATCTCCAAGGGTCTCTGTGTACTGTTATTGGGTGTTATGCCTTCTTTTTCTGTGTTAAATCCAGCCATATAAGAGCGATTTCCTTATCAAGCAGTATCATCAACAAAGCCACAGCCCAAGCTTTAATAACTCCACACTTCCGTGGTCAGGCTGTGGGGGTTTCATATATGCAGTGATTGACATATCAGCTCTTCAGTTCCTATCTATTCTTGTTACAGTGACATGACTGCAGGAGATTTATAAACTGTAATACACTTGGTCATAGAGCTCTAAAGCATGAAAGGTAAAAAAAAACTGATGTTAGAGCAAAGACTCTGCAAGGAGCGACTCACCACGGTCGAACAGCAGCTTGTAGAGCATTCAGATTAGAGACAGAGGTGAGGAACAGTGGTCGGTAACCAAGAGAAACTTATGTACTCTAGGGCCACGTCTACATGGCAAAAGTAAAAGGCCTGTGTAAAGCTGTTACCATAATTTGAACCAGTAATTTCGAATATAGTATACATAGTAAATCTGTTATTATTTTATTTTTTAACTGCGTTTTTTTTTTTTTTTTGCATGGATCTTGCAGCAGATTTTCGGCTGGCCCACATTGAACAGTACTATATTCTACCATTTTATGGCAGATTTTATAAATTGTTCTATGTTTTTTTATAAGATTTAAAATCTGACCTCAGAAAATCTGAGCAGTGGAATAGCAAGGGTGGCATAACTTATGTGACAGGTTTCATTAAAATCTCACTGTAATACCCTGGAATCTTTGTATGCAAAATGTGCAGGGTATACCCCTTGTGTGAAAGCATTCTTAAAGTACTTAGGGATTGGAAAGTTGCAAACCGAGCTTTATCTGAATGTATAGTGTTGCCATCCTGCCTTATCTTGGTCCATAGCATTGTAATAGACCAGTCCTCTGTCATTACACTCCTTCATTCTAACTTAGATGAGATGACTCTGCTGATGTGTTCCAGTCTACACAGTAAAGCTGTGACAAAATACACAGCATAAAATAGCAAAAAAAAAAATCACCCCCAAGGACTCCTTCATTCTCTTTTAAAATGAGAATACTCTGCTATAGTTTTTCTAGTCTACACAGTAAAGCTGTGAAAAAATACACAGCATAAAATAGCAAAAAAAATCACCCCCAAATACTCCTATATTCTAATTTAAATGAGATGACTCTGCTGATGTGTTCCAGTCTACACAGTAAAGCTGTGCCAAAATACACAGCATAAAATGGCAAAAAAATCACCCCCATTTATGACCTCCAGTAGCTAGTGTGAATAATTGAATATTTCATGATTTAAAAATAAAATAAATAGTAAAATAAAAATGAAACAACACTAAACTTTATAAAACCAGTAACATGTTAACAGAATAATTAATGTTGGTGCAATTAGTAAAAAATGTCCTTAAAACCTCTAGATCTCATCATGTGCAGAACAGTGCATAGGGTCTGAAATAAAACAATTAATTTTGCTATGCCCAAGCAGAGAAGACACAAGCGCCCATCCATCACCTTTGTGCAAACCTCAGAAAACAATTTAACAAGAGAACCGTCGCTTCGTAACTCAGGAGGTTAAGTGACCCACTTAGATTTCCCAAGTGAAGTGTCACAGTGCTCAGGCCTGAGCAATCTCATTTGGTTTGAAGAGCTGAAGACACAGAGACTACATCAATAATAATTTTACACTGTTGACACTCATATTCAGACAGCTACTTTGCTCACTGATGCAACCAAAACAGACAGTGTCTCCTATAATGTGCTCCTCTCTCGGAAACTCAATGTTTATATAATGCAAATGACTGGTATTAACATTCAGATTTTCTATTTGTTTTTTCCTATTCAACACAGTCTGAACACATTACTTAATCAATGTGAAGTACTCTGTAAAATGTATATTTCTTCTTACAAGTCATTTTGACCTAGTCAAGTGATGCCCCATAAATATAATCCAATCCTGTGATTCAATTACCACTTTGCTTTCCTTATCATTTGTTTAACTTATAAGCAGAATTGGTGGAGTTTTCGGAATTATTACAAGGTGGTAATTTTAAAGGGCTGGTTTGACAGAGACAAGACAACCCCATTCGTTTTGGTGCTATTAATGGATATGGACAGTGTCAGACTGGGGTACCTATGGCCCACAGGTAAAGTTCAGTGTAGGGACCCACCAGTTGAGCTGCTTCTGGGCTCACCGGTGGAATTTATTTTAGGGGGCCCACTCACGCAAACTGTACATGCCTCATTTACCCTACCTCTTGCTTTCTGCCTCTCTTTCTCTGCTTTTCTGTCTCTTCCGAGGATGTATATGCAGTAAAAAAACAACTCCAGGTCCACCATGCTTATGGGCCCACCAGGGGTTTTCCCTATTCCCCTGTGGGCCAGTCCGAGCCTGGATATGGACATCTTAGTTGGAGGTAGGTGGCTCCGTTGTTTGGTATTTTGCTCTATGAAACAGAAAGGAGAGTTGTCTTGTAAGTCTCATAGTTTGATGGGGAGTGGGAGACTCTCGGCAATCTATTTGAAAGGATGCCGTGTAAAGGTATATTCACACAATGAGTTTTCTATTGGGAAAATCGGTGGTAGAATCCGAGGCACAAATCCAAGCAGGCTCAGATTGGCCCTCAAAGGAACAAGGGAAACGACTAGTGGGCCCTTAAGCATAGCAGGACTGGAGTTTCTTTAAACGAATACACCCCTTGGGGGAAACAAAAGGAAGAGGGCAGAAAAAGAGGGATTGTAGTACTGTTTGGGTAGGGCCCCAGAAATCAACCCAATGGGGGGCTCCAAATCACCCACAGTTTAACCACCAGAATGAAATTCCACTGGTAGGCCCTATTCACCTCAATCCAACACTGAATCCAGGGCATACCCTTAGCCTTTTGGCATGGACTTGCAAATTTGGCTGTGGTTTTGGACCCCAAAAAAGGTCATTATTATTCTGAATACTTATTAAAAACCATTTTTGAAAAATATGCCATAGTTCACAATGTGTTCAGGTGTGAGTTCCCTTGCCAACAACAGCTGATCACTGGTGGTTAGAGAAGCTATACCCATGGTGACACTCTAAAAAAAATTGAACTTAACTTCTATTTCAGGTTTACCATGATAAAAATGGTTTTGGAGCCTTGTGTTTTGGACCCAATTCATGCACCCCATATTTACAAGCCCATAAGGACCTAGAAAACCAAGGGCATCACCAGGGCACCACCTCTAATAGAAGAGGCGGTGAAGAATAAGATACTAAAGAATATTTAATGCCCCTAAACCCAGGTCCAAGATTCTAAGCCAGGGAAGCAGGAGAAGTAGCACATCTTTAGGGGTCGTTTTAAAGGCAAAGGGCCACAATAGAACCCAAACGGGTGGGGGCCACCTTTCCGCCAGTTTTCCGGGGGAACGCCCTATTTTTCGGGGCCGAGCGCCTCATCCAAATAAAAAGAAAAGGGCCCCCCCGCCTTGTTTTAGGGCGCATTGCGGGTCCGGGGCGCAGTGGGGCGCTGTCCTAAATTCCGGGCGCCGGGGGTATCGGTCATACAGCGGGGAAAAGTCCGCCGCCCTGGCCATATGTTAGGCGCAGTCGGGCCGAGGCCCCGTGCGGGTTTGCACCTATTTTTCCCCCCGGAGGTACGCCCATACATGCGGGAAAAATTTCCCCTCCCTCGCCATGTTGGGGGCACAGTGGGGGGACATGGGCACAGTGGGGGACTTGGGCGCCATGGGGGCTCGCCAAAAAACAGTTCCGATGCAACAGGGCTGGAACACAGAAATCATTCCACAGTCGGGCGGAGTATGAATAAAAAAACGCCTTTAAAAGGCGTTCAACTCAGAAAAAGACCCAAAACCCCTCAAAAATAAAAAATACAAAAACAAAATCACTTTCCAATATCCAAAAAATTAAAAATTTTAAAGGGGGAAATATGTTAAAATTCCGGGAAAAATAAAAAATAATTCCAAAAAACCAAAAATTTTCCAAAAAACCCCCTGAAAAATTGGGGTAAAAGGCTTTTTTAAACCCCGGGGCCATCAAAAAAAAGCGACAGAGACCCTTTCTAGCCTATGGAAATTATTGACCAATCAAAAGGGACGAAAAAGACCCATTCGTCTAGGGAGAATTTAACCCCATCAGAATCCCGGGGGGAAAAATTCAAAATACATAAAAAGACAAAAAGAGCTGTTTGGCTGGCTACGGGGTTTGGGGCTATCCCCCAATCAAGCGCAGCTACTTCTCCCTTTATGTCAGGGAGATGGGCGCACTTAAAAATTTTTGCGCCAGCGCCGTGGGATGAAGTATTAATCAAAAAATTTTTTTTAAATTCAAAAATTACAGATAAAGACCCGAACCCTTTTTACAAAAAACCCTTAAAAACCCAACAACGCGTTTGCCCCGCCAAACCCCCGCGCTACATGGGGAATTGCAATAAGAAATCCCGGGAAAAACAGTAATCAAATTTTTTTAAGCTATTCCTTGGTCGGCATAAACCACCAAATCAAATAGAGCGACAATGCCCATTATACCTAGGGGAGGAGAATTACCAATCGAAAGGACACAATGTCCCATTATACCTATGAGAAAAAACCAACAATTAAAAGGCGGACAGTTCAAAATACATAAAAAAGCCGAAACAGCTGTTTTGGTTGAAGCGCCGGGGGGCTCGTCCCATTTACCAACAGACGCGAGCTATTTTCTCAAAGTTCTAGGGGAAAAGAAAATTCTGGCGCGCCTTGTTTGCTAAGGTTTAAAAGAGCGCCTTTATTTTGGACCAATGGGAAGCAAACGACCTCCTTGGTTTTCTTGCAATCTTGAAATAAAACTGACAGGCCGAAATCAAAATTTAAACACAAAGTTTGTCCCGATGTGTATATAAAAAACGAAGTAATAGGGGTAACGAAAAAAAAAATTAAATCAATAAAATCATGTTTATATAATTTTTCCCCAAAAATGTTTATTTTTATTGATTTAAATTTTTTTTTTTTTCGTTACCCCCTATTAACATTCTTTTATATCACATTGGGACCCTTCTTTATGTTATAAATTTGATTTCGGCCATGTACAGTTTTATTTCAGATTGCATTTAAAAAACCCCTGGACGCGCTCGCCTTCCCCCCTTGGTCCAAATAACGGCCCCTTTAACCTAGCCAATCACAGAGCGCCCAAATTTCTTTTTTCCCCTAGAACTCAGAAAAGTTGCTCGCGCCCCTGATTGGCTAACGCGAGCCCCCCCGTTAACCAATCAGCTCGTTTTTTCATTTTTTTGTATTTTGAACGTCCCCCCTTTGATTTGATTGGGCCAAACTTTTCCCTAGGATATAATGGGGCTTTTTCGCTCTATTCGATTGGTTAATACTCCTTCATAGGGTTTTAATGGGGGCACTGTCGTCCATTTTAAATTGTCAAAGTTTTTCCTAGGGGAAAATGGGGAATTTTTCGCCCTATTCTGATTGGCTGGTTTTTAAAAACCGACCAAGAAAATAGCTTAAACCATTAAAAAACTGTATTTTCCCGCATTCCTCTATTCAATTCCCATGAGGGGCTGGGGCCGGGACAAAACCCGTTGTTGGTTTAACTATTTTTTTTGAAAGAAGGGTCTGCTTTTTATCTGAAAGTTTTACATTAAAAAAAAATCATTTTTTGATTAATACTTATGCCCACGGCCCGCCCCCAGGCGGTTTTTGCCGGGGGAATTTCCTGGGCGGGGCCCACCCCCTCATAATACCCTTTTAATTTTTTAATGGGGATTTTTTGGCGCTCTTAAAAATTTTTTTGGGTTGGGGAAAGCCAAGCCCCGCTAGCTACCAATCACTCTTTTCTGTCTTTTTTACTGATTTTGAATTAAAACCCGCCGGGGGTTCTATTGGGCTAAAAATTCTCCATAACTAGAATGGGGGCTTTGTCGCTCCTATTCTGATTGGCCAAAACAGCCAACCCCCGCACTCACCAATCACCTTTTCTGTCTTTTTATATTTGAATTTTATCCCCCATTCTGTTGGCCAACCCCCCTTTTTAATGGCACTTTCGCCCATTCTGATTGGCTGGTTTATTTCCACCAATGAGAAAGGTTTTTAGAATTTAATTACTGTAATTTTTTTGGGAATTAACAATTCATAATTCTTGATATTGCCCGTCTAGAGTTTTTGGAAAGTTTTTTTTTTTTTTTTTTAAGTATGTTTTATTTTTATTCAGCCTTTTCGACCCCGTTTTCCGTCTTAAAAGGGCGAAAATTTTTTCTTCCCTACCCCTTTTGCCCCGGGGGGACGCCCCAATTTTGTCCACTTTTAAAACTGCTTCCCTGCATTTTGGGTCCTGCTTTACTTTGCCCCCTGCCGAGCATTTTAAACCAAAAAAACCCGGGCTGCCTTCGGGGCTGCCGGCCTGCATTGCCTCCTTGCGCTCCCCCTTGTACATGCCTCGAGTTTCAGCGCCGCCGCACCCGCCCCGGAACGCCACCCCGCCCACCACCGGCCCATTGCCCGCCCCTTTCAGCGGGGCACTGAAGTGGCCAACCGCGCCTAACACTGAATCCCTGCATCCGACAGCGGGATTCGGGCTGTTAGGTGCAGTATACGCCAAAAAACGGGCGAAAAGCCCGATCATACATGTCGTCCAAAGTGTTCTATCCCCTTCAATTTAGCAAATAATGGGTGTTCAAGTTTAAATACATCTACTGATTTGATGGCTCACAAATAATTGACAGAATATTGGTTCATTAGAGGGGACAATTATTTCATTGCATAAAAAAATTACAACAGCATGTCCGTTAGCTTCACTATTCTAGGAGGTAGATTGGGCACAGTTTATAGCTTAAAGGGGTTGCCTCTAAAAATAAACCATACTGTTTTCATTCACTGGCAGCAAGCAAAGATTTTGGGAATGGTGAGGAATTGAAACTCAAAATATTTTGGAACCTTCTGCCTTTGCTTGTTTCTTGGGGAACTAAGGAAGAGACGTGCTGGATTCCAACATGACAGATCCATCTGTTTTTACTTTGATGGCAGCCTCTTGAGGAATAGTGGCTGCCCCCATTATGCCATAATCCAATCCTGCTAAAAATGGCCTATCCAGATACAATTTCATGTATATAGGCAGTGTTAGACTTGCTATCTTCTGGTCTACCATATGACAAATATGTTCTTCCATTCATGTACTTACAGTGTCAACGTTACAGTTTTTGACCCTACCACATATATCCAGATAAATCTGAATGTCCCAAAAATGATCTCGCCTTTTGAATAAAGGTAGACAGCTCCTCTAGGCTCTTAAGATTTTCTAAAAGATCAAAACATGACCCCAATTTTGCCAGTTTTATGGGTTAAGAAAAAAATTACATTCTACAATTAGGCTTAGTTGCCCATACATATGTGTTTCTTTTCTTACCACACAACAATGGCAGTGGTAGCCTTGGGCACCAAGTCCCTATGCCTTGAGCTTTTGCTTGGTGATCCAGCTCGTCTAGCACCAGTGACTGCCACATTCAACCGTAACGGTGTTGTTCTTCTCAACCATTGCCTGTGGTGCCCAAGGTTTCTTCAGAGTATACGAACACCCTTGCTATACAACCTCCTTAAAGGAACTTATTAGGGTTATTAGGATTAGTTTGCACACAAAAAGGTGCCCTCTGATTTGAGAATTGGACATGAAGATCCCAGTGAGTAAATGGTAATATTGTGCCTTCAAGATGCAATGCCCAAGTTATTCTTTAGTGGACATGGATACATGTACCTAATAACTGAGGCTTTGATATGATAATTATCTTCCAAGAGAAGTTCCATGCTGATTACCTTAAAAAGACACTTGTAATGCCATTATATTCTATTATACGCAATGGTGCCCTTCCTTAATGTAAATCTGTAATGTCCTATATATATTGAATGACCCTGCAGCATAATCATCTTGTGTTTTGCACATTTTATGTGAAGCTTTCTGCAGGCAGGAGATCCACAAACACATGAAACACTCCTGCTCCACGTTCTCCGAGTTAAATTAAACAGCCTGTGGCACGGATATGGTGTTTATGATCTGTATTTAAAATATAACTAGAACGCCATTAGAAAAAGTAACAAGTGCAGGGGGATTCAGCAAATGTTGTACTGTAGCTGCTAGCACTTCTTTCTCACTTCAAGCTATGTTTGCTCTGTGCCACTAAATAAACATTTTACATCTACCCCCAGATGAGCTGCTAGGGCTGGCAATGAAACAATAATCTTAATCATTTACATGCCGAGCCACAACTCGCTTACTGTACTCTTAAGACCAATTATCACAGGTTGCAGGGCAATATCCTAATATGTTGCACAATAGATGAAGAAAAGGAAAAAAGTGTAATAGTATAATTAGATTAAAATCTTCATTTGCATTTCCCTCATTGGAACTAAATAACCAAAAAATGATGACCGCGCTGGATCCGTCACATGATGGACACTAATGGCGTCTAGACTCATTGACTTATAGTAGAGAAATAGTGCAAGAATAGGGTTAGGCTAGGTTAGTGCTGGATCCATTACATTTTGGCACCAATGGCACCCAATACATTAGCTTACAAGAACAGGAACATTGAGATAGTGGGTTTAGATTATAATCAACATTTTCATCACTGGAACTGAATAACCAAAAATGGTGACGGTGCCAAATCTGTCACATGATGGAAACCAATGGCAGCCAATAGACTTGTTGGTTTATAGCAGAAAAAATAGTGTAAGAGTAGGGTTAGGTTCAAAACTTCATTTGCATTTCCCTCATTGGAACTAAAGTACTGAAAATTGATGACCATGCTGAATCCATCACATGATGGACACCAATGGTGTCTAGACTCATTGACTTATAGTAGAAAAAATAGTCCAAGAATAGGGTTAGGTTAAAATCTACATTTGCATGTCCACTATAGAAACAGAACAGCCAAAAATTAAGGCAGCGCTGGATTCATTACATGTTCGCACCAATGGCACCCAATACATTGGCTTACAAGAGAAGAAGCATTGTGAGAGTGAGATTACGTTATAATCTGCATTTACAGTTTCGTCACTGGAACTGAATAACCAAAAGCTGTCACATGATGGACAAAAAAAGGCACCCAATAGGCTCGTTGGTTTATAGCAGAAAAGATAGTGCAAGAGTAAGAGGTAGGTTCAAATTTGCATTTGCATGTCCACGATAGAAACAGAATAGCTAAAAATTTGCATTTGTATGTCCACCATAGAAACAGAATAGCTAAAAATGAAGGCAGTGCTGGATCCATTACATTTTGGCACCAATGGCCACAATTGGAACCATTGGCTTATAACAAGAGAATTAGTCCAAAAGTAAAAGTCGGGTTAGAGTAAAATCTGCATTTGTATATTCCCCTTTTGAACAGAATAACCGAAAATGATGGCAGTGCCGAATCTGTCACATGATGCACAACAATGGCAACTCAACCCACTGGCTTATAGTAGAAAAAATAGTGGAAGAATAGGATTAGGTTAAGATCTGAATCTGCATTTCCATTATTAGTACAGGTTAACTGTAAATGATGGAGTGTCGAATCCATCACACTATGGACACCAATGGCACGGATCGGGACCAATTCCTTATAACAGAAAAGTGAAAGGAAGGGTTAGGATACAATCTGTAAATGCAATTACCAGTAGCCAAACCTGCGCAGTGCTCTTCCATTCAGTCTATGGGACCAATGGAGATAGTGGAGCATAGCAAGGAAGAACGTTTTAGTGATCATTGGGGCCCCCAACGATAAGACATTTATGACCTATTATGTGAAGAAAAAGTCCATACATTGTTTTTTTTTTTAACGATTTCCAGATGGCTTCCTTAATAAATAATTGTGACAAAGTCTTTGGTGCTCACAAGATTTCCTCTTGTTTTCCATGGAAGAAGTAATCATTATTAGGTTGTGTACACGCGGCTAAGGACAAAATACTCGTCCGATTCTGATTCCTAAAACAGTTCAATCCAACGAGTATTTTGATAATAACCAGGTTTTTTAAAACTTTTTTTTTTCATTTTTTGCTGCAGTTTTCGGATTTGGTTTTTCAATGGTTTATGTGCGTTTGTATATGTATGCATATGTATGTATATGTGTAGATATATATACATTTCTATAGATTCCTCTAATCTATACAGTGTGTGTATATACTGTATGTATGTATATATGTAATGTTGTGTGTATATGTATGTGTATATATATATATAATATATATATATATATATATATATATAATAGAAGAATCCACAGCATTCCGGTTTAAGTATAAAAGTGAAAAAATCGGTGCTTTATTCACCCATGCAGCAACCCTAGCCAAACAGGATTACTTCACCAATCTCATATCCTCTCTGTTCTCACAACCCCAGACAACTATTCAACACCTTTAACTCTCTCCTCCGCCCACCAGCACCTCCTCCACCCTCTCTCCTTTCAGCAGACGACTTTGCCATTCACTACCTACACAAGATCAACCTTATCAGAGAAAGCTACAGCCCCCCGTCCCCAGCACCCTCCTCTATAGCTGCACAATGCTCTTCCCCTTAACTTGTTTTCCCACTCTTACACATGAAAATCTTTCCTCTCTACTGTCCAAATCCAACCTCACCACCTGTAATCTTGACCCACTGCCATCACACCTTATCCCAGACCTTAGTGCTGCTTTCATCCCAGCCCTCACCCATCTTTTTAACTTATCGCTAACCTCGGGCATCTTCCCTTCCTCCTTTAAACATGGTACTGTCACTCCTATCCTTAAAAAAACATCCCTTGATCCCTCCTCTCTGTCCAACTATCGCCCCATCTCACTGCTCCCTTTTGCCTCCAAACTCCTCGAGCAGCACGTCTACATTCAACTGTCCTCCCACCTCTCCTCCAACTCTCTTCTTGACCCACTACAATCTGGTTTCCGACCCCACCACTCTACCGAAACCGCCCCAACCAAAGTCACCAATGACCTAGTAACTGCTAAAGCCTCATGCCACTACTGTGTGCTTCTCCTTCTAGACTTGTCCTCTGCCTTTGACACTGTCGACCATTCCCTCCTGCTACACATCCTCTCCTCCCTCGGCATCACGGACTTGGCTCTTTCCTGGATCTCCTCGTACCTCTCTGATCGGACATTCAGCGTCTCTCATTCTCGCTCCACCTCCTCCCCCCGGCCACTCTCTGTTGGTGTCCCCCAGGGGTCAGTCCTGGGTCCTTTACTATTTTCTATCTACACTCTTGGTCTGGGCCAACTCATAGCTTCACATGGCTTTCATTACCACCTGTATGCTGATGACACCCAACTCTACTTCTCTGGCCCAGATGTCACCCCTCTTCTCTCCCGGATCCCAGACTGTCTATTGTCCATTTCCTCCTTTTTCTCCTCCCATCTCCTAAAACTAAATGTGGAGAAAACAGAATTCATCATCTTTCCACCGTCCCCCTCCATCAACTCCACCTGATCTCTCTATCACTGTCAACAGCTGTACACTCTCACCTGTTCCGCAAGTCCGCTGCCTTGGAGTAATCCTCGACTCTGCTTAGTCCTTCAAACCACACATCCAAATCCTCACCTCTGCCTGCCACCTGAAAAAATATCTCTCGCATCCGTTCGTTCCTCAACTTCGACACCACAAAAATGCTCGTCCACGCTCTTGTCATCTCCCGCCTTGACTACTGCAACTTTCTTCTCTGTGGCCTTCTATCTAGCATTCTTGCTCCCCTTCAAACCATTCTCAACTCTGCTGCCCATCTTATCCACCTCTCTCCTCGCTACTCCTCTGCCTCTCCCCTCTGCCAATCCCTTCACTGGCTTCCCATTGCCCAGCGAATTCAAGTTGCTAACCCTGACCTACAAGGTTCTCCATAACCATTCCCCTCCATACATATCTGCCTTAATCTCCAAATAGCTCCCCTCACGCCACCTCCGCTCCTCACAGGACCTTCTTCTCTGCTCTCCTCTTATCAGCTCCTCACACAACCGTCTCCAAGACTTCTCCCGTGCTTCCCCCACACTCTGGAGCTCACTGCCCCAACACATCAGACTCTCCTCCACTTTCACCAGCTTCAAAAGCAACCTGAAAACCCATTTCTTCAGGATTGCCTATAACCTACAATAACCCTGCTGCCACTGTACTACCCCACAAACATGTCTGCCCCTCTCCTCCTGTCTCTTCCCTCCTCCTTGTAGATTGTAAGCCCTCGCGGGCAGGGCCCTCTCTCCTTCTGTACCAGTTGTAAGTCATTCATTGTTATTATTGTACTCATTTAACATATTATGTATGTGACCCCCCTCGAATGTACAGTGCCATGGAATCAATGGCGCTTTAAAATAAATGTTAATAATAAAATATAATATATATATATATATATATAGAAAAAGAGAAAAAAGCAGCACATCCAATACTAGATAAAAGCGGGGTGCAAGCGAAAGACAGGTCCGGCCAAAAGACTTCACATTCAATATCCAAGCAGAAAATTTGCAGCACTCACATGGTAGTAGTGAAAAAATGTGTTGTTTATTCCCACATAATCAAACCGACGTTTCGGCCCTCTCACAGAGCCGTTTTCAAGTGAAGTATAGTGTGCAATACAAGGTATATATAAATACATCAATTAAACAACAGTTTACAATAATCAACAATAATTACATATTTAAAAGTGACATAATAGCCCAAAAAATTCACAGTGTAAAATCATGTGTAAAGAAATAAGAGATAGCATTGACAATCAACACTATCAATAAGTGCATACAGTACGTAAGTATATTAAATAAGGGGGCGGAGACCTAATGCGCTCACCTGAAAGATGTTAATAGTTACAGCTTAACACAACATGGTCCGTCTTGGCGTCTCAAACTCATCAATGCGCATGATCGGGAACGTCAATAGTAGCAACAGGAAGCTGTCAGACGCATCCCTAGCAACATGAGAGTAGCTCACAACCGGATGTTGTAAGACGCGTTCCTAGCAACCTTGTAATCACCCGCAACAGGAAGTTGTCAGACGTAACTATAGCAACCTTCCAACATCCCGCAGATAGAGTGATACAGGAGGCATCTCGCTAAAAGCTTATTTATCAACATATTTATAAAAAATAAAATATAAAACAAAATAACTAATAATATAAACATTAAAGGTCAGAGGCATTATCGAGTTCACCCGTGGTCCACAGTGCTGACAAGCTACCCGAAACATCAGGCAGCGAGTCCTCACATGGGCGTGCTGCACACAGATCGCCAAAAGGAAAACCGTATGCTGCACTGCAATACCACGGGTTACATCTAGTCTCATAGGTGACTCCACACCCTAATAATGACCTAAAACAAATAAAGTAAAAAAGTTAAACATAATAAAGTAAAATAAAAATAACAAAATATAAATAATAATAATGAATAATAATAATAGCGCCTGAAAGCATATTAAGAGAACACCAAAAGACAAGAACCTCGTGTGAAATACAATATAGAAAAAAGTGGTTGAGCCGCATAGGTGTCATCCCAAAATTCACCCAAACATTCCAATCTGAAAAAGAACAAAAATAAAAAATTATTATCAAAAATATAACCAATAATATCAGCTTTTAAGATAGGAAGGGGAACATGGAATCAAACTCATTTGAACATATTGGAAGATATTTTAAACTCAACATTTAAACCATTGGGGGCAAGAGACCTAGTATTGAAAATCCATTCTAATTCTTTCTTTTTTAAAACCATTTTACTATCTCCTCCCCGTTGCGGTAATGGTACATGATCCACAATCATGCATCTGAGATCCCATTCACTGTGTCCCATTTCAGAAAAATGTTTGGAAACTGGAAGGTCTAGTCTACGTTTCCTGATTGTAAAGCGATGGTTATTAAGTCTAGTTTTGAGGTCACACGTTGTCTCTCCTACATAAGTCAGTTTGCAGGGGCACCATAAATAAATGACCCAATCTGAGTTACATGTTAGATGAAATCCAATTTTAAATGTATCACCTGTGTTTGGATGTATAAACTGACTACCTTTAACCAAAATCCGGCAATTTACACATGAAAGACAAGGGAAGGAGCCAAATTGGGGTTTACCTAGGAATGATTGTTTGATCTTAGGGGTACCTACTCTATTTTTTACAAGACAATCCTTTAAATTAAACGGTCTCCTAAAGGACATTAACGGCATGGATTGAAATTCCGGAATACCTGTAAAACTTAACCGTAAGATATGCCAGTGCTTTCTAATAATGTTAGAGATTTTGTAACTCAAATTACCGTAAACAAAAGCAACTCTAGGGGCCAAATTTTTGGGACGTACCTGTTTTCGAGCCTCCTCACATGTAATTTTATTTACTCTATCAACATGTTTATAGATAACTTTTCCAGGGTATCCTCTTTCTAGAAAACGATTGGACATATCATTACTAACTTTTTTCCATGAATCTTCAGTATCGACAATACGTCTTGCCCTTAAAAGTTGACTATAGGGGATAGATTTACGCATACTAGTAGGATGACAACTATTGTAATGTAAAATCGTATTCTTATCTGTTTTTTTGATAAATAAATCTGTATGTAACTTATTGTTCAGCACAAAAACTTTGGTATCCGAAAAAGTCAAAGACTCTTCAGAATAAGATATGGTAAACTGTATAGAAGAGTCAATAGTGTTCAAAAATCTATGAAACTCAAATAATTCTCCCACACTACCTGTCCAAATTAAAAAGATGTCATCTATGTATCTCCACCACTTTAAAACCTTAGAAAAGTGGGGAGACACATAGATGCAATCCTCCTCCATCATAGCCATAAATATATTGGCATATGTAGGCGTGACGTTTGTGCCCATCACTGTGCCTCTTAATTGTAAATAAAAAGTGTCTCCAAATTGAAAATAATTACAACTTAATACCAGAGATAACAAAGTGATAACAAATTCACAACCAGACTTAGAAAAGTTAGAACACTGTAAAACCTGTTTAACAGCCTTTAAGCCAGCATCATGGTTTATAGAAGTATACAAACTGGCAACATCAAGTGAGGCCAAAATCGCCCTATCTGGGATATCAATGTTACCAATTTTATTTAGAAAATCACTGGTATCTTTAATGTAAGATTTGGATTCAAAAACGAATTTATTCAAAACTCTATCTAAAAAAATGGAGACATTGCTAGAGATAGAATTTCTTCCGGACACAATTGGTCTTCCTGGAGGGTCAATTAAGGACTTGTGAATTTTTGGCAGGAAATTGCCCCTGCAAACTGACTTATGTAGGAGAAACAACGTGTGACTTCAAAACTAGACTCAATAACCATCGCTTTACAATCAGGAAACGTAGACTAGACCTTCCAGTTTCCAAACATTTTTCTGAAATGGGACACAGTGAATGGGATCTCAAATGCATGATTGTAGATCATGTACCATTACCGCAATGGGGAGGACATCGTAAAATGCTTTTAAAAAAGAAAGAATTAGAATGGATTTTCAATACTAGGTCTCTTGCCCCCAATGGTTTAAATGTTGAGTATAAAATATTTCCAATATGTTTAAATGAGTTTGATTCCGTTCCCCTTCCTATCTTAAAAGCTGATATTATTGGTTATATTTTTGATAATAATTTTTTAGTTTTGCTCTTTTTCAGATTGGAATTTATGGGTGAATATTTTGGGACGATACCTATGTGGCTCCACCAGTTATTGATTTTTTTACATTGTATTTCACACGAGGTTCTTGTCTTTCGGCGTTCCCTAAAGATGCTTTCAGGCGCTATTATTATTATTCATTATTATTATTTATATTTTGTTATTTTTATTTTACTTTATTATGTTTAACTTTTTTACTTTATTTGTTTTAGGTCATTATTAGGGTGTGGAGTCACCTATGAGACTAGATGGAACCCGTGGTATTGCAGTGCAGCATGCGGTTTTCCTTTTGCCGATCTGTGTGCAGCACACCCATGTGAGGACTCGCTGCCTGATGTTTCGGGCCGCTTGTCAGCACTGTGGACCACGGGTGAACTCGATAATGCCTCTGACTTTTAATGTTTATATTATTAGTTATTTTGTTTTATTTCTTATAAATATGTTGATAAATAAGCTTTTAGCAAGATGGCTCCTGCATTACTCTATCTGCGGGATGTTGGAAGGTTGCTATAGTTGCGTCTGACAACTTCCTGTTGCGGATGCTTACAAGGTTGCTAGGAACGCGTCTTACAACATCCGGTTGTGAGCTACTCTCATGTTGCTAGGGATGCGTCTGACAGCTTCCTGTTGCTACTATTGACGTTCCCTATTATTCGCATTGATGAGTTTGAGACGCCAAGACGGACCATGTTGTGTTAAGCTGTAACTATTAACATCTTTCAGGTGAGCGCATTAGGTCTCCGCCCCCTTATTTAATATACTTACGTACTGTATGCACTTATTGATAGTGTTGATTGTCAATGCTATCTCTTATTTCTTTACACATGATTTTACACTGTGAATTTTTTGGGTTATTATGTCACTTTTAAATATGTAATAATTGTTGATTATTGTAAACTGTTGTTTAATTGATGTATTTATATATACCTTGTATTGCACACTATACTTCACTTGAAAACGGCTCTGTGAGAGGGCCGAAACGTCGGTTTGATTATGTGGGAATAAACTACACATTTTTTCACTACTACCATGTGAGTGCTGCGAATTTTCTGCTTGGAGTATATTATAATATATATAATAAAACTATAATACGCTACTGTGAGACCGAAACGTCGGTTTGATTATGTTAATAAACCTACCAATTTCAGGTACTATCCATGTATGCAGCCAATTTTCTGTTAATATATATATATATATATGTGTTATCAATGCAAAGTGGCTTGTACCTGGAATCTTCTCACCCTGAAATGTGGAGGTCTGAACAGACACCAAAAGAGGTAACATATAGCGTAGATTCCCACCTGTATTGAGGGCGCATTGTCGATGGCAGGTGGGATTATACAGTTTTGATCAAAAATGTACACTAAAAACCTCAACATTTTCATGTATTCAAAGTAGCAGAAATGCTATCTATACAGAGATTACAAAAAAACAAATCCAAAAAAGGGAACATTTTTAGCCTCCACATTGACTTCAGCAGTAAATTTTCCACCGTTTTCCTAGTGTAATATAGCAGGTTATCGAACATGTTGCAATTTTTTGGAAAAACCGGTGGTTTCGAAATCCACCCTCAGAAAATCTGAGCTGTGTAGCCTACAACTTCGATTTTGGATTGAGGTGTATGGTGATGGATTTACAGTTCAATTTTGACGTTTTCAGACCCTAAATGTGTGTCAAAATCCGACGGTAAAACCATGCCGTATAGATATAAGGTTCATTTTCTTGCCCATTTTTGAGCCAGAACTAGAAGTTAATTCAAAAGCAAAAGAAATATACAGGAGGGACCAATACACTTCCCTGTGTCTGTCTCTGCACTGGTTGCCTATTCAGTATAGAATACAATATAAACTAATCACTCTCACCCATAAAGCTCTCTCCACATGCTGCTCCTCCCTATATCTCCTCCCTCATCCGGCCCTATCCACCCTAACCGCTCCTCTGCTCCCTGCTGCTGATCTAAACTACACACCTCACTCATCCCGAACCTCCCTTTGCCCGTCTCCAAGATTTTTCACGTATTGCACCAGTTCTCTGGAAAACATGTTACACCCATGTGATCAGGCACACTCACAACCCTCGCAGTTTTAAGTGGCTCTGAAAACTCATCTTCTTAGACAAGCCTATCAAGATCCCTAATTGTTAACCCCCAAAATTCTGTCACACATTCGCCACTTCCTGCACTTTGGCACCCACAGGCACTTATCTGTATAGAGACGTATGGTTGGGATGGCAGGTTCATACACTTTTTATGTATACGACCCCATGGCTGGTCCATTGTAAACTAAGCACCTGTCACCCTTTGTTTCACCCATACACCCTAATAGATTGTAAGCTCTTGCGAGCAGGGGCCCTCACACCTCGTGTCTCATTTGTCAGTAGCTTTTTTATAATGTAATGTTTGGGTTTTTCTGTGCCTATTCCTCTATAATTGTAAAAATGCTGCGGAATATGTTGGCGCTATATAAATAAAGATTATTATTATTATTTCTGATTTTGGTTAAAAAAAAAAACTGCATCAAAAACTAGTGACGTGTTAACTGTGCGAATTCACCCGTATATATAAAAATAAAAAATCCACCATAAATCCAATCATCCTCAATACTGAGCCCCGAGCACATGATGCAAATTGTAACCCGTAATGTTTACTCACTATGTTACTTTCTACAGCATTCTATGAATAATAAATTAGCCAATTAATACACAATATTCCTCAATGAAGAAAAGCCTCTATGAGTCTGCGAAGATTTTATGCTTTGCAAATATAATAAATAACCCCCTGGATCTCTTGAAAAGAATTCAAAAGATTTCCACTACAGTTCCTAACAGCTACGTTTAGTTCACTTCTCACATTCATATTATCCGCATAGCAGTTTGTCCTAAAACTCAGAAAATTAGACTATTGTATTGTTTTATAGCAGCATGAGGCCCCTGTGCCTTAGCGAACATCCCTTTCTTCTTATTTCCCGGATACATTTCCAATTCTAATGCATCTGAACAAGGCTCCTTGAATGAGCTGCAAATCTCTTTGCATGGTTAAAGTTGATTAGTGGGACAGCAAGTGAAAATTAGCAAATATCAGCAGCCTGCCAGCTATTGTATCCTCGGGGCCTTTATGTCTTAAATGTATCCCATCATTGAAGAAAAAAATCTTTTATGATTTTAAGCGAAGGATTGCATATTTTAGTTTAGCCCTTAACTAATAAAACCGGAAAAGAATAGAACAGATAATTGTTACATTAGAATTTTTTTTCTTTTATCAATATTCATTCAGTTCCGGCCCATGCATATTGCCTCATTATGTATGCGCATGGCCGCATTCATAATAAGGCCTGCATAGGTATCAAAGGGGGTCCTACTATCTCTATATGCCTCCAATTTCATGTCCTTTGTATTGAATACCATATTAGGGAGGGTGCATAAAGCCTAAGGCTGGAACCAGTAAGACGTTTACCATTTAATGTCCTAGTGTCAATCAAAGGCCCGTGAGTACCACAAATGCTAGAGAGCCTGAAAACCTACTGCAAGGTAAGGGCCCCGTATTAAAAAGAAAATGTTCCACTTCTATGTTCAGGCCTTAAAGGGGTTGTCTCACTACATTGATTCATCTTACCTCAGTCCTGTTTTCTTGGTTTCACTTTGAAGTCAGGGGCGTGTTTTCTGGTTTCCACTAGGCTGCAGTAGAAGCCAGGTCTGTAGCTATAGCAACCAGTGCTGGCAGCCTATCATGAGAGATCAAGCAGGTCTGTAGCTATAGCAGCCAGTGCTGGCAGCCTATCAGGAGAGATCAAACCGGTATGTAGCTATAGCAGCCAGTGCTGGCAGCCTATCAGAAGAGATCAAACAGCTGTAGCTATAGGGACCTGAGGAGCTGATGCAGCCCATACAAGAGGGGATATCTAGGGATGGGTAGGACACTGTTAATGGACATATATTGCAAAGTGACTTGTTTTTGCAAGATCTTTAAAATAAAAGCAGCGATCCTTGTAGTGAGACAACCCCTTTAAAAAGAAACTCATCCCCTCAGGTATGTATCCAAGATCAATTGAATAAACTCAATCACCCACCACTCTTGCCCTCTAGGCTCTCCAAGGACGGTAACATCTCACAGAATGTGAACAGCATCCTGCAGGAGGCAAAATGGGGTACAAACTTGTTGCTTATCAAGAATTTTGACCGGTGTACCATGCATTTCATCCAGCTACCAAACCACAGTATTGTTGTGGTTTACTCTAAGATAAATGCACCGCTTAATATATGGTGGCTCTTGGGGGTAGGCTGGTTTGGCATTTTCCCCATATGTAGTGTAGCTTGAGTCTATCCTGATTCAGTTCAACACGGAGTTGACCAAACTTGTGAAAAAATTCAGGTTCGGGACCTGAATTTGGATATTTCACTCTGACCCAACCCCTAATCCTGACCACAACTCTAATATTTTGTAATGCTTTTGAATGAGTTAACTTGCCCATAATCTTTTGGGAGGCGATTATCGCCACAAATTGATTGTGTTGGCCCAAATCAAAGTGCTTGAATTCAGGTCAAATTTGACTTTGACCCAATTCACATGTGGTAGGTGTATGGTGGGCTACTGGCACTAGCAGCAAAACTAAAGCTAATGTTTTAATTGGAGTACTTATTATTTTGTCAGTAGACTCACGTTCTATTTTTTTAAAAAGTGGGACCACCACAAGCAATAGCCGTATGAGGCAGGGGGATTTAGTAAGGAAAAAATAAACATCTATGCAATAGAGCTAAATACTAGAATTTTTATGTAGAACTTACTAGAACACAAATTCAGTGATTGTCTCAGGTGAAATTAAATCTTAATAGTTCTTCTACACTGTACTAAGCGTCTTGGTCAATGCTAAAGGTCAGTTACATGTATGAACAATGGACTACTTTAGAGAAGACTAGGTCCTAAGAAGTCATATAGGGAATGATATTAGTAGAACTTTGTGGGGAGACTGATGTAATTGCAACATGTATCCCAAAGCGTTTTTAAACA
>JAODAL010015411.1:0-83992 GCA_025379985.1 Phyllomedusa bahiana | reverse complement strand
ACCAATTTTTTATCACTATGGCAAACCACAGATTTTGAGGACGGAAGGCCACACCGCGTATTCAGAGAATGGCATGCCGCGGGCATACACCAGATACGACACTTTGTGACCCCTGACACATAGTTACCCTGCACCTTCTCTGAGCTCCAGGAGACTTTTCCTAGGCTTGGTATTCCATTCTTCAATTACATGCAGGCAATTAGTTATGTTAGAAAGATAACGAGGCATTTGGCACCTGGGGACTGGGACACAACCTTTGCTCGCATCCTTTTGTACCCGCACATGAGACATGCACACTTGTCCAGCATCTACAACTTTCTAGTGAGCAAAGTAGATTACGAGAGCATGGCACAGGGGTTGGCGAGCTGGCAAAGAAGGGATAGTACATTGACACCACATCTGATTTTGGAGGCTTTGGCTGATATGCACAAGTATCTACCTTTCAGTCGATACCTAGAATTGTTTTTAAAAATAAGTCACAATTCATATCTCACACCAATACGAGGGCATCGGATGGGGAGATTTTCTACCGATCAATGTTTCAAATGTGCGGAGGCTGGCGCAGACTTATACCATTGTCTGTGGGGATGTCCTCACTGAGACCCTCCTGGGATCAGGTTATGTATTTTATACGTCAGCATCTGGTGGGAACATTTACCTTAGAGGCCTCGTGGGCATTATTTGGGCTCCCATGTGAGGCAGATCATGGTTACTCCAGGCAGGAGAAGCACTTGCTGCACCTGGTAGGGGCAGCGGCACGCAAAACAATTTTACAGGTTTGGCTCCTACCTGTGGGCCTGACTTTTGAGATGTTCGAAGAAAAGTTGAGATTCCTAATATACATGGATTGGCTTGAGGCGACCATGCACAAAGAGGCCAGAGTTAAAAACTTCTTTAGGTTATGGGAAGGGTATATAGCTACGCTCCCGGCATTGCTCAGAAGAAAACTACACGCCTGTTTTGGCACAACAACGTGGTACATGGGTCAACAGCTGGCGGGCACAGAACCTATCACTACTTAGCACAGGGTATAACATAAAGCGGTTCTCAGATACCTGTAAGGGGATCGGGGGTGGCAGAAAAAAGGAACCTTGGTGGTATTCTCTCTTCGTGGTTCGTCTTCCTGCCAACCTTGGGATATATAAGAGGAGGCCCCCCTCCTTTTTCCATCTAGTTGCGGGGACAGAGGTGGAGGTTTCCTAGTTAGGATGCTGGTTTGCAAACGAGCAATAGTCAAAGACTGGACGGGGTGATACACTGTTCAGTGCACAGCATGTCTATAAAAGTGAAGTTTTGTTACGATATTAACATGTTAAGTTCTGAAGGTTATGAAGCTTCCACAATGTGATTTATGTAGTGTGAGAAAACATAGAAAATGTATGGTCAATGTCGGTTTCAGAGATGTGAATCTGGGCAAGACATGCTGTTTGTGAAATGGGGGGGGGGGGAGATATTTCAGCACAAAATACGCCCCAAAATAGGCGTAAAACTACATTGTGTGAACATACCCCTAGAAGATTTATTAGCAAATCCAGCTGAACTGCAGGAATTTCTCTATGTGAAAGCAGCAGTGTGGAGAGTGCTTGCACCTTATATCCTCTGTATCAGCACATTGTATCCAGGATCACGATCACTGTACAGGTTCTTTATCAGTCATTGGTCTGGAAAGGGTTACTTTACCTAGAAGGGGAGAAGATCACATCCAAAAGCTTCGTTCAAGAGAAACTTTTTGGATGTTTCTTCTGAAAACATATTATCCCTTTGGACTTAACAAGAGAACGGATTTGATACTATATTATTAGTCATAATTTTATTTATAATTCTTTTTTTTTTCTGTTTAGATACTTTGGGCGACATGTATGAATTCGAATGTGTACTTTTTTTTTTACTTGGCACCGACTCCAGAGATCGAAATAGATATAGAAGAGTGTAGAATACGACACTTTTTGGCGCATTACATAGAGCTTAATGCGGCAAACTTTGTATGGGCATAGAGTGTAATGCGCCAAACTTGGCGCACTAAGCTCTATGTAATGCGCCAAAAAGTGTCGTATTCTACACTCTTCTATATCTATTTAGAACTGTGGTGTCGGCGGCAAGTAAAAAAAACCGCATTCGAATTCATACATGTCGCCCTCTTAATGTTTCAATGCTCGGATTATGAGATTCTGAGAGTGTAGAATACGACAGATTTTTGGCGCATTACATAGAGCTTAGTGCGCCAAGTTTGCGACAAAAATCTTCATACTGTCGTATTTTACACTCTTCTATATCTATTTAGAACTGGAGTGTCGGCGCCAAGTAAAAAGAAAGTACGCATTCGAATTCATACATGTCGCCCTTTGTATGTTAATGGTAGAGACATATCATGCGACTTTATGTACGAATATGATTGGTTCATCCAATCCTTTTTAATCAGTTCACCTGTCTATGTTTGTATGCTATGACTAAGAGCCCGAGCGGCCTGAAACGCGTAAGCGTTAGTCTGTTGGACTTTGTCGTTTGTCTCTAACATGGAATAAAGTATATTCAACTTTGGAGGACGCTGGACACATCCTTTCTTTCAATTGATAACGCTGCTGTCTCTACAAGTCCATGCATCCACTGGTCCGGTGAGCTGGTGCGTTCATTCAGCTTCTACAAGTTTGTGTACACAGAACAGTTCAAGATATCCATGCATTAAATCAATAAACATATTGGTTACAATAAAGCTACATCTACACAGCAATGTTAAAATGTCGTCCAAAATCCAACGGCGTTTTTACATCGCTGTACCGCGGATTTTGGCACGGATCTGCGACACAAGCTGCGGTTGGTTTTTGGACTTCCCACCGGCTCAGTACATGGGCTGCATGGGAATCCGACGGGTATTCAGCAGAAGATAGAACATGTTCCATCTTCCACTGGACGGCTGGCGGCTTTAGACTGTAGAGAGAAATACGTATTTGATCCCCTACCAACCATTAAGAGTTCTGGCTCCTACAGACCAGTTAGATGCTCCTAATCAACTCATTACCTGCATTAAAGACAGCTGTCTTACATAGTCACCTTTATAATAGACTCCTGTCCACAGTCTCAATCAGTCAGACTCTAACCTCTACAACATGGGCAAGGCCAAAGAGCTTTCTAAGGATGTCAGGGACAAGATCATAGACCTGCACAAAGCTGGAATGGGCGACAAAACCATAAGTAACCATAAGGAGACGACTGTTGGTGCAATAGTAAGAAAATGGAAGAAATACAAAATGACTGTCAGTCGACATCGATCTGGGGCGCCATGCAAAATCTCACCTCGTGGGCTATCCTTGATCATGAGGAAGGTGAGAGATCAGCCTAAAACTACATGGGGGGAACTTGTTAATGACCTGAAGTCACCAAGAAAATCATTGGAAATACATTACGCCCTAATGGTTTAAAATCCTGCAGTGGCATGGGTCTGCGCCACAAGCCGCGGTTGGTTTTTGGATTTCCCAACGGCCCAATACATGGACTGCATGGGAATCTGACGGGCATGTTCTATCTTCCGCTGGACGGTTGGTGGCTTCAGACTGTAGACTACAGCACGGATTTTCAAAAATCTGAATCTGCTGAAAATCCGATGAGAATCCAGTGCTGTATAGACATCGCCTGCTATGCACGGCCCTTCAGTTTTCTCTCCATTTCTGCCAATCTTCCGCCCACATAAGGTCGTAACAACTAGACTGCAAGCTCTTATGGAAGAAGCATGTTATGAGTTTGTGATCGACCCTGAACTGTAGTTGCACTTTTGCAAAGTGTGTTTTTCTGCATTATGTAAGAGTGTGAATGACACACGTATCCTGTGCAGCTGCAGGATTCCTCTCTGCCAGTCTCAGGGATGTTTAATATTTAATTCAGCTGAGCCTTCCCGATAAAGATCTCCATTCTTCAACTAAACCGCTCGCATCCACCGTTACTGTCTGTCCATAGACACAGCCTGTGACGTGTGCTGTGAGTTTAATTAGAAATTGGCATTGTGCGATCCGTGACTCAGGAGGAGCAGATGTGATTCTTGCTCTCAGCTGTTACTGACAGCAGCAGCACAATACATAATACTACAAGGGAGACAGATGCTGGACAATACAGGCAGCCACCCCTGTGTGTACCGCTACTACTACACCATAAAAATAGAGATAGTGGAAGCAGTATTATTGTAGTTATATTCTTGTACATAGAGGCAGTATTATAGTAGTTATATTCTTGTACATAGGAGGAAGTATTATAATAGTTTTATTCTTGTACATAGTGCGCAGTATTATAGTAGTTATATTCTTGTACATAGGAGCAGTATTATAGTGGTTATATTCTTGTACATAGGAGGAAGTATTATAATAGTTATATTCTTGTACATAGGAGCAGTATTATAGTAGTTATATTCTTGTACATAGGGGCAGTATTAGAGTAGTTATATTCTTGTACATAGGGGCAGTATTATAGTAGTTATATTCTTGTACATAGGGGGCAGTATTATAGTAGTTATATTCTTGTACATAGGGGGCAGTATTATAGTAGTAATATTCTTATACATAGGAGCAGTATTATAGTAGTTATATTCTTGTACATATGGGCAGTATTATAGTAGATATATTCTTGTACATAGGAGCAATATTAAAGTAGATATATTCTTGTACATAGGGGACAGTATTATAGTAGTTATATTCTTGTACATAGGGGACAGTATTAGAGTAATTATATTCTTGTACATAGGGGCAGTATTATAGTAGTTATATTCTTGTACATAGGGGACAGTATTATAGCAATTATATTCTTGTACATAGAGGCAGTATTATAGTAGTTATATTCTTGTACATAGGGGGCAGTATTCTAGTAGTTATATTCTTGTACATCGGAAGCAGTATTATAATAGTTATATTCTTGTACATAGGGGGCATTATCATAGTAGTTATATTCTTGTACATAGGAGGCAGTATTATAGTAGTTATATTCTTGTACATATGGGCAGTATTATAGTAGTTATATTCTTGTACATAGGGGCATTATCATAGTAGATATATTCTTGTACATAGGAGGAAGTATTATAATAGTTATATTCTTGTACATAGGGGGCAGTATTACAGTAGTTATATTCTTGTACATAGGAGGAAGTATTATAATAGTTATATTCTTGTACATAGAGGCAGTATTATAGTAGTTATATTCTTGTACATAGGGGGCAGTATTATAGTAGTTATATTCTTGTACATAGGAGGAAGTATTATAATAGTTATATTCTTGTACATAGAGGCAGTATTATAGTAGTTATATTCTTGTACATAGGGGCCAGTATTATAGTAGTTATATTCTTGTACATAGGAGGAAGTATTATAGTAGTTATATTCTTGTACATAGGGGGCATTATCATAGTAGTTATATTCTTGTACATAGGAGGCAGTATTATAGTAGTTATATTCTTGTACATAGGGGGCATTATCATAGTAGTTATATTCTTGTACATAGGGGGAATTATCGTATTAGTTAAATTCTTGTAAATAGGGGGCAGTATTATAGTAGATATATTCTTGTACATAGGGGGCAGTATTATAGTAGTAATATTCTTGTACATATGGGCAGTATTATAGCAGTTATATTCTTGTACATATGGGCAGTATTATAGTAGATATATTCTTGTACATAGGAGGAAGTATTATAATAGTTATATTCTTGTACATAGGGGGCAGTATTATAGCAGTTATATTCTTGTACATAGGAGGAAGTATTATAATAGTTATATTCTTGTACATATGGGCAGTATTATAGTAGTTATATTCTTGTACATAGGAGGAAGTATTATAATAGTTATATTCTTGTACATATGGGCAGTATTATAGTAGTTATATTCTTGTACATAGGGGGCAGTATTATAGTTGTTATTTTCTTGTACATATGTGCAATATTATTGTAGTTATATTCTTGTACATAGGGGGCAGTATTATAATAGTTATATTCTTGTACATAGAGGCAGTATTATAATAGTTATATTCTTGTACATATGAGGAAGTATTATAATAGTTATATTCTTGTACATAGAGGCAGGATTATAGTAGTTATATTCTTGTACATAGGAGGCAGTATTATAGTAGTTATATTCTTGTACATAGGAGGCAGTATTATAGTAGTTATATTCTTGTACATAGGAGGAAGTATTATAGTAGTTATATTCTTGTACATAGGAGGCAGTATTATAGTAGTTATATTCTTGTACATAGGAGGAAGTATTATAATAGTTATATTCTTGTACATAGGGGGCAGTATTATAGTAGTTATATTCTTGTACATAGGGGGCAGTATTATAGTAGTTATAGTCTTGTACATAGGGGGCAGTATTATAGTAGTTATATTCTTGTACATAGGAGGCAGTATTATAATAGTTTTATTCTTGTACATATAGGAGCAGTATTATAGTAATTATATTCTTGTACATAGGGGTCAGTATTATAGTAGTTATATTCTTGTACATAGGAGCAGTATTATAGTAGTTATATTCATTTACATAGGGTCAGTATTATAGTTATTATTATAGTTATTGTAATGACCGTGTAATGTATGGCAGAGACTGTACTGTACCATAATTCTGTGCCTAAATTGCATGTATTCTTTGTACTAGTCTGAACTCTGTCTGATTCCTATACCTGCTGTGTGGTGATTGACAGGTTGTCCACTACACCCACCTAGTTACTTCTTCTGACCCTAGTGCTGGGCTGCAGATAGTTTATACTGAGTGGTGATTGACATTTGCCGCTACCACTTCATTCCCTGCCAGTCTGTGTTCTGTGTGGTCTGGATGCAGGAGGGTCGGTCCAATCACGCCCTGGACCGGGAATCCTGCATCCCATATTCAGACCACTTGTGCTTTTAGCTTGAGTTTCTTGATTACTGTTTTTGCCTACCGTTTTTTTTTGCATCGTCTTTGCTATCTCCGGTTTCACTTGTATCTTCTGACTATTCCTTTGTGTTTGTCTTGTTCTGTGTTTCACTCGCCTAGTAAAGGGCGGACGTCCAGTTGTCACTGACCACCTTGAGTCGAGTTGGCAAGTAGGCAGGGTCAGTTTCGGAGGGGGGGGCCTAGTGCTAGGGCTCACACTGTTGTCTTTCCCTTCCTCTCCCTCCATGTCCTGGGATCCCTTACATTATCTAAAGCCAAGACCCTGCGTACTATCCTTTAATCCCCTATACATACCGCAGTTTTTTATTTTAATAATAATAATCATTCGTCATATAGCGGCAACATATTCCGCAGCACTTTACAATTTAGATGATACAGATGGAAAACAAACATTACATGGTAAAAAGCTGCTAACATATCAGAGGAGAGGTGCGAGGGCCCTGCGCCCAAGAGCTTGCAATCTATGTGGATTTTTATATTTCTATTTTTATTGTATTATTATTTTTATTTTTTTTTGTCTCTATGTAACAGTGAGCAGTTCTGCTATCCTTATAAAGTACAGGTAATCACATAATACATGGGTGCGGGGCTATAATACATTGGTTTCATGTTGTCCGCTTTCTCCTGTTTGTCTTGACGTGCTGAGGTCTCTTGACCCACAGACAGAAGACCAGAGAGACGCAGCGCAGGAACCGGGGACCGGAGGAAGGTAAGTAGAGGCAGTGCCCGACTTACACTGTTCCGATTTACATCTGTCCCCTAGTTACAAACAGAGACTTATGGGGCATGCTGGGAAACCTACAAAAGCGTTAATGCTATCTACAATATATGAAAAAAACGTTGAGGTTCTTAGTTCACACGTTTTGATCAAAATATGTTTAAGCCACCCCCGACTTACAACGGGACCTCAGTACGGATGGTCCTACACTATTTCTACCTCTCACTTGGGTCCAGTTCAGACCTCTCATTGAGTCATCAGACTTCTATAATCCAGAGAGAAAAAAGGCACCAGCTATATAAGCAGACCGCACTGATCAAGTAACCTGTGCAGATGGGCGGGGTGCAGAAAACCAAAAATGGAGGCATCCACTCCTCCCTGTATAAGTTGAAAGCAATACTTGCCAAATGCAATGTATAGTTCTGCACAAAAAAACATTTCTGAAAAACACAATGTGAACCCAGGTGCCACTGGTATCTCAGTACACATAGTGTAGACATGAGCAGCAGAGGCGTAACTTGCAGCTCCTGGGCCCTAGTGCAGATAGTGAAATGAGGCCCCTAAGATACCATGTGCCATTTACAATGCTGCGGCAGAAGGGCTTTAGGGCCCCCTCAGTCTGCAGGGCCCAGTAGTGACTGCTACCTCTGCACCCCCTATATCTATGTCCCTGGTGAGCAGTTCTGAGGTCCCTGCTCACAAGAGCTTGCAATCTATGTGGATTTTGAAATATTTTTTGTATTTTATTTCCAGTCTCTATAACAGTGAGCAGTTCTGAGGTCCCTATAAGGTGCAGGTAATCACATAACACACGGGTGCGGGTCTCTCATACATCGGCTTCGTGCCGGCAGCCTTCTCCTGTTTGTCCTGACGTGCTGAGGTCTGTTGACCCACAAAAACAGAAAACACAGAAGTGTTTTTTGTAGTGGCGGAGAATAACACAGCTGTGCCAGTCATGCTCTGCCTCTCTCCAGCCGCCAACAAGCCCTGTGAGAACCAGGCTCTGTTAAACCTCTGTGGCTAAACCACTGAGATCCTGCAAAACAGGGGCACCCCAGGTGCACAGAGGAGGCCGGGCGAGACCCCAGCTGTGGTAACGGGGGGTCAGCCGGCCTCTCTTCTTATTGGCTGCCAGGCTGTGTGCAATTATATGAAGCCTGGCATGCAATGTTATATAGAGGCACAGGGCTGCCCATGCCAAGCACAAAAGGCTGGCGCTCGTTATCTAAGTTTGGGGATCTGACTGAGGCGTGCGTGGGCACTGACGAGCTGGCAGCAGGTATGGCATCCACAGCTCTGTATACTACATTAGTGGTTGCTGTTTTTATAGACGTGTCTGTCAAAAATTGGGCACATCCAGGACTGATTAGCTCCAAGTGACCAACACAGGCCCCATCACCTTGCGTGCTCCTTCCTACAGGGACAGGCATCCTAAATCCTGGCCAGGGGTGAGCATCTGTCACATTAGCGGGCATTAGGAGCATGTGACAACCCCCGGACCAGGATCTCAGGGGCACTGAAGCTTCCATTTGCCTGCAGCTGGATATCTGTGCTGCCCACACATCCGCCCCCAAGGGTCTGGCTTGGATGTGACATTTCGGATTGCTTGAACTGGAGTAGCCCTCACAGTTCTTGGAGCTGGATGGGACAGTGTCCCCGCTGAGGGCTGTGAGCACAGGCCCCCGCTTTATCCACAAATCAGATTGTTCCTACATTTACCTGATGTGGGCGATTACTGCTAAATATTTTAAATGTCAGATTCCTGCAAATTCCTTCCAAGCCCGGACATAAAAGCTTTGTGATTTGTACATGCGGGCTGCTATCTAGAGCCATGAACTTTTCCTGGAGCTGAGGCACACGGTGCGCTTCCAAAACCTCAGATCTGAGGCAGCGAGGTATAGAATGAGGAGACAGGAGCACGGCCAATGTGAATCATGTGCTAAGGGAGGGTTTAATGCATAAGATTATACAGATATAAGATATATGATAGATACATAGAAACATAGGATAGAAATAGATAGAATTTAGATAGAAGATAGTTTTAATATAGATATTTAGAATATGTATTGGTACTTAATATAATTTTTTATATTGATTTAGAATGGCACAAGGTAAATACACAGATGATAAATAGGTGGATATTAGATAAACTGATGGATAATGAAAAACAAATAAAGCAATAGATAAAAAGATAAACTGATAGATAAATAGCTGCATAAGTAGATAGATACTGTAGATACTGTATGTAGATACATGGGAAGATAAATAAAATGGATAGAGAGATAGATAATGTGATAGAGAGATAGATAGATAGATAGATAGATATAGATAGGAGATAGATAGATAGATAGATAGATATGTGATAGATACATGGGAAGATATATATTATATAGACAGATAATAGATACGATAAATTTAACATAGAAAGGGAGAGAGATATTAGATGGATAAATTGATAGCTAAGAGATAGATAAATACTAGATAGATCAGCAGATATGAGATAGATATATGGATAAATAGATATGAGATAGATAGATAGATAGATATGAGATAGATAGATAGATATGAGATAGATAGATAGATAGATAGATAGATAGATAGATAGATATGAGATAGATAGATATGAGATAGATATGAATTAGATAGACAGATAGATAGATATGAGAGAGATAGATAGATAGATATGAGATAGATAGATATGAGATAGATAGATATGAGATAGATAGGATAGATAGATAGATAGATAGAGATAGGAGATAGATAGATAGATATGAGATAGGAGATAGATAAATATGAGATAGGAGATAGATAGATATGAGATAGGAGATAGATAGATAAATATGAGATAGATAGATAAATATGAGATAGATAGATATGAGATAGGAGATAGATGGATAGATATGGGATAGATAGATAGATATGAGATAGGAGATAGATAGATATGAGATAGATGGATAGATAGGAGATAGATGGATAGATAGGAGATAGATAGATAGATATGCGATAGATAGATATGAGATAGGAGATAGATAGATATGAGATAGATAGATATGAGATAGATAGATAGATATTATATAGATAGATAGATTTGAGATATGAGATAGATAGATATATAGATATGAGATAGATAGATAGATAGATAGATATTAGATAGATAGATAGATAGATAGATATGAGATAGATATGAGATAGATAGATATGAGATAGATAGATAGATATATATGAGATAGGAGATAGATAGATAGATAGATAGATGTGTTTTATGTTATTATACAAATGAACTAAGTAATTTCATAATAAGAATAATGAAAAACAGAATTAAAAATGAACAGTAATAGTGTTAATCAGATTGATACTATGTTATGTAATAATAATGTGACACTTATAATTAAGATTCAGTACAATGTTGGTGAATTGTAGCAATCACTTTAAGGCTGTTTTTGGGTTTGTTTTGTTTTTTATGCATGCTTTTTTTTTTTTCATGGTTTTAGCAACGTTTACAACTGGTTCTATGAAAAATCGTATCATGATAATGTAGTAACCTCCACCCAGTGGCTCTCCTGCTGGTGAAAGACTACAACATAAAATCTATAACAACCACTGCAAACTTTCTTACTATAGAGTAACCACCATAGACCCATATGGAAGCTTCTCCTTAAGACCAACAATAGATCCAACATCAATCCTTTCCATTTTTAATCCTTGTTTATTCCGTGCTTATATATAAACTTCATTGCACTTCACAATTTTATTTAAAATTATGAATAAAAACAGTGGTATACGCAAGTCTCTGAGTGCAGGTCCCTCACGCCATTCAGCTTACTCTGCTTGCAGTCCCATTACAGGCTTGCCCCCACGGCACGGGTTTTTATCCGGTTTTACAGACGTTTTTCACTTTTGAAAGCCGTCTGTAAACCGGGTGTCAACTTTTAAAATGGACCTCTATGGAAAATCCGTGCAGCGGTCCCCACTGCACAGGTTTTCCACTGGATGGTTTCTTAGACCGCCGGCGGTCCGAAAAACATTCAACCTGTTCATTATTCCGCCCGGTTTTCGGGCGGACTATGAACATTTCAATGTGAAGGGGGCGGGCTTTTGTCCACAAACAGCAGAGAAAAGCCGTCCCGCTGTGGTCGTGTGCACGGCCCCAAAACAGTGCAAATACCGGTCAGGATTTGCACTGTGCCGTGTGAACGGCCCCTTATGGGTTTGGGAGAGACGCCAGGCACCGGGCAGAACAGACTGCACACCTGTGCGACATTTCGGGAGACGATCCACCCCCTTTCTCAAGCACAGAATAAATAAGGATTAAAAACGAAAAGGTTGATGATTGACCTATCATAAAGGAAGACTACAACTCCCAACATGTCATGACAGCTGTTGCTTGAAAATGTAGTGATGCTACAGCTTGAAAGGCACAGGCTGCAAAGATGTAGATGACAGGAATAGAGCATGTTAAGGCTCAGAAACTGCAGTTCTTCACTTCAATAAATATTATCAGTATGTGATAAATTGCTATGACATGTATTATATCTGCTGTTTCTCTTATACTAGATGTCCTATCTATTGAGCCATCCATTTATTATCTATCTAATCTATCTCATATCTATCTATATATCTCAGATCTCTCTATCCCATTTCTATCCATCTATCTCATATCTATCTATCTATCTATCTCATATCTATCTATCTATCTATCTATCTATCTCTCTCATATCTATCTATCTATCTATCTCATATCTATCTATCTCATATCTATCTATCTCATATCTATCTATCTATCTATCTATCTCATATCTATCTATCTCATATCTATCTATCTATCTATCTATCTCATATCTATCTATCCCATATCTATCTATCTATCTATCTATCTATCCATATCTATCTATCTATCTATCTATCTATCTATCTATCTATCTATCTATCTCATATCTATCTATCTATCTATCTATCTATCTATCTATCTCATATCTACTTCTCTGAATTTGTCACAGCAAAGAGATATGCAGTGATGTCTAAAGGAACTGGTGTACATAAATTGTAGCTTGTCAGCTAAGGCTGGGGTAGGCAGGGGCTCACTGACCTTGTTGCTCAAGGGCCCACATGCACATAGAAGTTGTGGTTATGTACAACATATTTAACTAGATAGATAGATAGATAGATAAACATTTAGATAGATAGATAGATAGATAGATAGATATGAGATAGATAGATATTTATGAGTTAGATAGATAGATAGATAGATAGATAGATAGATATGAGATAGATAGATAGATAGATAGATAGACAGGTGGATAAACAGATACAAAGATAGGTAGATGTATAGATAGATAGGAGAAATAGATGGACAGATGATAGATATAATAGACAGATAGATAGATATAGATAAATATGAGATAACTAGATGTATAGATAGATTATAGACAGATAATAGAGATATATGAGATAACTAGATGTATAGATAGATTAAGACAGAAAAGAATGATAGAAGAGAAAAGACAGAAGACAGACAACGATAGACAGATAGATAGAGAGACAGACAGACAGATAGATAGAGAGACAGAGATAGAGAAACAGACAGATAGATAGACAGATAGATATATAGGTAGCTAGATAGAGAGATATGAGATAGAGAGATAGTGAAATCAACTAGAAGAAATCGTAGCAGCACTCACCGGTTCCTTTTTCTGTGTATTTTTATTCGTTTATCACATATAACAGGCACACGAGCATACAGGCGTGGAGAGACACCAACACAGCCTATGGCCATTTCACGTCATCCGACGCTTCCTTAAGTTGATTTCACTTGGACTGTCTACTTTAAGCCTAGCACCTCTGGGGACCGTTATATAATAATACCTGCGGACTCTATAATAATGTTCCAGTTGTAACTCTAAATTTGACTGGTGCCAATCTATTCCCTATTTTTTGCTATTAGATAGACAGACAGACAGACAAACAGACAGACAGATAGATAGATAGATAGTTCAGTGGTAACACACTAAATTGATGATAGATAGAATCTATTGATATATGTAGATAATAGATAGACAGACAGACAGATAGATAGATAGATGAAGTTAATGGACAAATGACAGATATGACAGAGAGACAGACAAATGGTGTTTAAAGAAGAACATTTACTTTAGAGGGATTGTCCAGCTCCTCCCAAAAATGAACAGTAGTTGCTATTTCTTTACAATAACAGAACCCCCCCCCCAAAAAAAAAACCTCCTTTTTTAAACCAGTGCCGTTCCAGCATTGAAGTTGCGGAGGTCTCTCTGGTCTTTGTTTATAGGCATTTGACATGTGACTGCGGCATCCAATCAGTGTCTGCAGTGCTCAAATGCTGTTCTATAGGCGACCGCTGATTAGCTGCAGTGTACTGATCACTTGTAGAAACAAAGGAGAGACCCCCGGAGCCTCATTACTGGATTTGTGGGGGATTAAAAGGCTGAGTGTTATTGTGATTATTTTATACAGATGGCTGCTATTCTTAATTTATTGGCGTTTTTCGGATAACCGTTTAGAGGCTCAGTGTCTAATGCTGCCATAGACATCGGCTTTATATTTTATAGACTGTAGTGAAAGTCATAATGCATCTTCTTTTTCTGTCTTTCAGCATTCAAGGACATGGCGTTGCCACTGGTCAGCACTCCAGGAAACCCAGTGACAAATGAAGTGCAACCCCCCTATACCAAATTTTCAGAATGGAAGTTTAAGCTGTTCCGAGTGAAGTCTCTGGAGAGGACACCCTCACAAGAACAGAATGACGACAGTGGGGTGTCGTGTAGTAGCTCTCATGAAAAATCCCCATTTTTCGATGTAAGCTCAGATGGTTTTAGTGAGGAATCCTTAACAACATCATCTTCAATTTGCAAAGATCCAGAGACCACCACCTCAGAAAGCACCGAGACCGAAGCGACCAGATTAGAAGAAGATGCCCACACAGCATTTCTTCAACAACTGTGTCGCATTTGTTGAGTCTCTTTTAAAATGGATCAGCATATCAGAAGTTATCCTGTTCATGGACCGGTGGACAACGAAACTCAAGATGTCCTAAGGCGGAAAGAGAAGAAAGCCACCTCCTGGCCTGAGCTCATCTCCAAGGTCTTCAAGATAGATGTGAGAGGGGATTTGGACTCGATTCATCCAACTCGTTTCTGCCATAATTGCTGGAGCATCGTACATCAAAAATTCAGCAATTCTTTCAGCGAGGTTTACTTCCCTCGTAACAATGCTGTGGAGTGGAAGCCTCACTGTTCCCCATGTGATGTTTGCAATGCCTCAAAAAACTGGGGTAAGAGAAAGGGAGCAATCCACCAAAATTCTCTTATCAAAAAGAGGAAAATCAGCTTGGAACATGGAAAGAAGAACAAAAATGGAAGCTCCTCGCAATTCTGGAAGAAGAACCGGACCCTGAATCAACTGAAGAGCAAATGCAAACAAATCCACCTTGACTCCAATTTGCTGGTTGTGGACTATCCTTCCGATTTTATCAAGTCGGTTACCTGTCAGGTGTGTGAACACATACTGTCCGATCCAGTGCAAACCTCATGCAAACATTTGTTCTGCAGAATCTGCATCCTCAAATACTTCAAGATCATGGGTTGCTACTGCCCATGTTGTAGACACACTTGCTTTCCAACAGACCTTACGACGCCCGTAAAGTCCTTTCTCAACATTTTGTACGCTTTGGTCTTAAAATGCACGGTAACCGGATGTGATGAAGAAATCCTGCTTGGAAAATACTCTCAACATATCTCCAAGCATAAAGAAATCAAAGGTAAAGAGGCCTATGCTCATATAAACAAAGGGGGAAAACCCCGGCAACATCTGTTGTCACTGACAAGGAGAGCCCAAAAACACCGTCTCCGAGAGCTCAAGATGCTAGTGAAGGCTTTTGCTGATAAAGAGGAAGGAGGAGATGTTAAATCAGTTTGCTTGACTCTCTTTCTATTGGCCTTAAGAGCAAGGAACGAGCACCGCCAGGCTGATGAGTTAGAGGCCATCATGGAAGGTAGAGGAGCAGGACTACACCCAGCCGTCTGTCTTGCAATACGAGTCAACACTTTCCTGAGCTGTAGCCAATACCATAAAATGTACAGAACTGTCAAAGCCACCACTGGGCGCCAGATCTTCCAACCTTTGCATGCTCTAAGAAATGCAGAGAAAGCCCTGCTCCCAGGATATCATACTTTCCAGTGGACACCACCATTAAAGAATGTTTCCACCAGTACCGATGTTGGCATCATTGACGGCCTATCAGGACTGAATCGCTCTGTGGATGAATATCCTGTTGAGGCTATCGCCAAAAGGTTTCGATATGACGCCGCACTGGTTTCAGCTTTGAAAGACATGGAGGAAGATATCCTTGAAGGCTTGAAATCCAAAGACCTCGAGGAATACCTGTCTGGTCCGTTTACTGTGGTGATTAAGGAATCGTGTGATGGAATGGGGGATGTAAGTGAGAAGCATGGCTGTGGCCCTGCCGTTCCAGAGAAAGCTGTCCGCTTCTCCTTCACCATCATGAACATAAGTGTTCCCAACCGCAATAATGGATCTGTAAGGATTTTTGAAGAGGCCAAACCCAATTCTGAACTGTGCTGCAAACCCGTGTGTCTAATGCTTGCAGATGAATCAGACCATGAAACCCTGACTGCCATCCTGGGCCCTCTGATAGCCGAAAGAGAATCCATGAAATCCAGTGAGCTCCTCCTGGAAATTGGAGGAATACTAAGAAACTTCAAGTTCGTCTTTCGAGGTACAGGGTATGATGAAAAGTTGGTACGTGAAGTAGAGGGACTCGAAGCCTCGGGTTCCATCTACATTTGTACTCTTTGCGATTCCACCCGTTTAGAAGCTTCTCAGAATTTGGTTTTCCATTCCATTACCAGAAGCCACAGTGAGAACTTGCAACGCTATGAAACCTGGAGATCTAACCCCTACCGTGAATCTGCCGATGAGCTTCGGGATCGAGTGAAAGGAGTTTCTGCAAAGCCGTTTATCGAAACTCTCCCGTCCATTGACGCTTTGCACTGCGACATCGGAAATGCCGCCGAGTTTTATCGCATATTCCAGCTCGAAATAGGAGAAGTCTACAAACATTCGAAAGCCACTGTAGAAGAACGAAAGAAATGGCAGGCAACACTTGACAAACACCTGAGGAAGAAGCTAAACTTAAAGCCTATCATGAGAATGAATGGAAACTTTGCTCGAAAACTGATGTCCAAGGAAGCTGTTGAGGCTGTTTGTGATCTGATTCATTCTGAGGAGAGGCAAATGGCCCTGAAAGAACTGATGGACTTGTATCTACAAATGAAACCGGTGTGGCGTTCTTCTTGCCCAGCAAAAGAGTGCCCAGAATTGCTCTGCCAATACAGTTACCACTCTCAGAGATTTGCAGAGCTCTTGTCTACAAAGTTCAAGTATAGATATGAGGGCAAGATCACCAATTACTTCCACAAAACCCTAGCCCATGTCCCAGAGATCATCGAACGTGACGGTTCTATCGGAGCTTGGGCCAGTGAGGCAATGAGTCTGGTAATAAACTATTCAGGCGCTTCCGAAAGATGAATGCCAGGCAGTCCAAAACCTACGAAATGGAAGATGTCTTAAAACATCATTGGCTTTACACCTCGAAACATCTGCAGAAATTTATGAACGCCCATATGTCTTTGAAAAACCAAGGTTTTACTGTAAATTTAGAACCATATCAGGAGCCGGAGGAAGGAACGGAATGTCCAGTAGATTCCTTGGAGTTCATGGAATTCTGAGTACACGTCCTAGAAAGATGTGAGGTTCTAGGAAGTTCTTCTGTGGTTCTCCTCGGTGTAGGTCACCTTGTGGTTCACAAGCAACGTTAAGGAGATACCCAAGCTCCCAGTTGCTTGAATCAAGGTGTAGTGTGCAAGGCTCCTTTACGTAGAGTTGTCGATTAGAGCATGTTCTATGTTACGAGAAATTCTTAATATCTTGACACCAGATGGTGAGGACAACCCATTGCTGTGATAAGAACGAAAAAAAAATAGTACTGTAAAAAAAAAATGCCTACATCTGTAAGAGTGATGTTTTAGATGGTGGAGAATTGATGATTGTGGTCAGTGTCTTCCAATGACTCGTGATCTATGTATCAGGTCAAGGCTTGTTTAACTATAGTCATACTTCATTGACTATAGGGAGGTATTTTTTCAGCTATAAGTCTGATTATGTAGTTACCCCATTTTCAGTCATGCTTTGCTTTACCTTGTCCCTTCCATTCTTCACAGCTATACCTGTCTTTACAGCTATTTTCTTCTATGAATTATTATGTATGGGAAATATAGCCGTTTGCTTAACTTTGTATATTATTACACTGCTGCAATATGCTTAAACTTGACAGAAATTTCTATGGATACATGTCTAATGTAACAAGACTGAAATTTTATATGTTTTAGACCCAAGGTACCGTATTTGTGCTTAATAAATGTTCTACTTAAAATTAAAATTTTGGGGGCGCCAATGAGTGGGTGTCAGTCTACCTCTAGCACGAGACCTTGAAGTGACTCCACTCATGTTCGAATTATGTAATGATTAATTTTGTTAATATGTCTATATAAAAGCTTTTTTTCCCCCTGATACAGAGCTCCAAATCCTGTGATTTACCCGTAGAGTTAACTGATAAAATAATGTCTGTCTGCAGCCACCAATAGGGGGAGCACTATTTTAAATCCATTCTTTTGGTGAATTGTACACAATTCACTAATCTTCTATACACTTCATAGAGCACAATAGAGGTTGGCACTGCATGAAAAATTGATCCTGTCTCCGCGAAAATAAGACCTAACCCGAAAATAAGCCCCAGTCTGATGTTTCAGGATTTTTAGAGTATACTTAAAATATAACTTCTACCTCCAATTTTATATGGAACCTATGCAGATGCTTTATATCTCGTACTTGATTGCTTCTGGGAGAAAATGTAGTGCCTTTTAGAGGCACCACACAGCAGCCCATAGAGTGCCAAACTGGAACACATGGGTCATAAACTAGCACAAAATCCATGCAATATTATTATGAATAGCACATTCTTTGCACATGTGTACATATCACAGTTCTCAGCTTACCTCATGTTCATACATGGTCACTTTGAATTTGTGCCTTGGCCTAGCCTGCAGATTATCACAATTTAACTCTGCCAGATTTTTCCATGACAAAAATGCTGTTGTTGCCTGTTGTGATCTTGTTCGTCCTAGTCCTTGTGGATTTAAGAGCTCCATATTATGAAGGTATAATTGTACTCTACTGATGATATGATCTTTATCTCATAAGGGTCTAATCTTACCCTAGTGATGATATGATCTCCACCTCAGGAGGGTCTAATCTTACCCTAGTGATGATATGATCTCCACCTCAGGAGTGTCTAATCTTACCCGAGTGATGATATGACTCCAACCTCAGAGGTTCTAATCTTACCCTAGTGATATGATCTCCACCTCAGGAGGGTCTAATCTTACCCTAATGATGATATGAGCTCCACCTCGGGGGGTCTAATCTTACCCTAGTGATGATATGAGCTCCACCTCATGAGGTTCTAATCTTACCCTAGTGATGATATGATCTCCACCTCAGGAGGGTCTAATCTTACCCTAGTGATGATATGAGCTCCACCTCAGGAGGGTCTAATCTTACCCTAGTGATGATATGAGCTCCACCTCCTGAGGGTCTAATCTTACCCTAGTGATAATATGAGCTCCACCTCATGAGGGGCTAATCTTACCCTAATGATGATATGAACTCCATCTCAGGAGGGTCTAATCTTACCCTAGTGATGATATGAGCTCCACCTCAGGAGGGTCTAATCTTACCCTAGTGATGATATGAGCTCCAACTCAGGAGGGTCTAATCTTACCCTAGTGATGATATGAGCTCCACCTCATGAGGGTCTACTCTTACCCTAATGATGATATGAGCTTCACCTCAGGAGGGTCTACTCTTACCATAGTGATGATATGAGTCCACCCCAAGAGGGTCCAATCCTATCCTTGTGATGACAGAGGCGTTATTTCATGGGGGTCTAGTTCTATCTTATGTATATGAGCTTCATCTCATGAGGGTCTGATTCTACCCTACTAATGATATGAGTACAAGAAGATCCAGTTCTACCCTACTCAACATAGGAGCTCCATCTCACAAGGCTCCAGTTCTACTCTCCTGATGGATATGACTTCTATCTCATTAGGGTCTTTCTCTATCTTTCGGATGATAAAAATTCTATCTCAGGAGGATTTAGTTTTACTATACAGATGGCTATCTCCTCTATCTCACAAGGATCTAATCCTACCTTTGTGATGATTGGAGCACAATTTCATAAAGGTCTAGTTCTACTCTACTGACATGAGCTTCACCTAATGATGGTCTGACTCTACTGTACTAGTGATAGGAGTGCCACCACATGAAGGTCCAACTCTACCCGTGTGATGATATCGAATGAGGGTCTAGTTCTACCCTACTTACATAAGCTTCATCTCATGAGGGTCTGATTCTACCCTACTAATGATAGGGATACCACCTCATGAAAGTCCAGTTGTACCCTACTCATGATAGGATCTCATAGGGATCTAGTTGTACCTTACTGATGGCTATGGCCTCCATTTCATGAGGATTCATTTGTATTCCATTGATAATATGAGCTCTTACAAGGCTCCAGTTCAAACCAGGCATTTTACGGCAATAAGTAATCTTGGGAGAACCTGATGATGATAGAAATCTGCACATAGTCTTGGGTTGTGAGGTTGCAATTTTAATAGTAGTTTTACTTCTTTTTTTCTACCTCATTTTCTCTTGCACAGAATTTTTTTATTTCCTTTTTTGTTACCACATGATTTTGTCTGTTTGGATGTTATTTTGCAATAGTTAGTGAAGGAAGTTACATATATGTATAACTTTTTTTTGAAAACTCTTCATAAATCTGTGTTTATAGATTATTTTATGCATTTTTTGCAATGGACATTGTCACTTTTTATCAACATTTCTGCCTCATATAATTGTAGGAGACAACTATTTTTTTCTGGTTAAAGTTTTATGCATTTAAAGGAACACTCCACGGGAAAACTGTAATAGTATTTGGTGCCTAGGGGAAGACTGAATGGGTGGTGCAAGGCACAGGGACTACAAGAATATCAAAGAAAAGATCCTTGTATCATACTTTGGCCCTTCAGGTCCTGAACCAGATAATACACAGCATATCAGCACGGCGTGATCATTTAAAGGAGTTGTCCATTAAATAAATTACATTGTATTAGAGCCAGGGTGGTCTCCAAAAAAAAAAGAAAAAAAACTGATACTCACCTACCTGTCCTATATCGCTGCCGCTCTGGAGCTCTTGGTGCTCCGCTTCTCTTCACTTCCGGATTCATATCTTGACACGAGGGAGAGGCTCTTGCTCTATTGTAAGTGAATGGAGCACAAGCCTCTCCTCTGTGTCGACACGAGGACCCGGAAACCTAGAGGAGCGGGACACCGGGGTGCTCCAGAGTGCAGAGATGGGGGACAGCTAGGTAAGTATGAGGTTTTTTTCCTTTATGGACGATCCTGACCCCAATGCAGTGTAATTTTATTTAATGGACAACCCCTTTAAATGAACACTCAAGGCTGATACCCTGTGCAAGAGAGTCAGTGGGATTTTGGACCTCCCTGGCTCGAACGCAGCATTCTTTTTTTATGGAGAACCCCTTTAAGGGTTCATGTGCTACATTTTGCACTCAAACACTGTTTGGTATGGATTTGTTTAAAGGGTTTTTCAACATTTTTGAAAAGCTTCCTACTACCACCTACATTCACGATATAAACAGAATTGGTACTCACTTCAGCGCTACCACCCCACATAGCGATGTCATGGACACCGCTCGCATGGCGCCACAGCCAATCACTGGTCTCAGTGGTCACATGCTATAGAGTAGGAAATGATAACAGTATGGAATTTTTTCCAAAATGTTGGAAAACCCATTCATTTTTTTCATTCATAAATTGTCTAAGATTTAAGTAAATATGTTGTGTAGAAGGATGAAATGTTCATTGTCAGAGATAAATGAATCAAGGATTTAAAATCAAACATTTAATGCAATTTTTTTTTAAATAAATGATAGTCTTGGTAGGAGGATTATGATAATTTTTTGTAGACTAATTGAAATGGATTTTTAATTTGAATTTTAGATAGTGGAAGAAAAAAGGTTTCGTAAGATAACATGTACTGTATAAAAAAATGCAATGAAAAAATAAATTGTAACTGACCTCTGTAATACTAAGGAGTATTTGTCACTATTCAGTATGTTTTTAATGTCAATGATTTAACTTCAATAAAGATTTGGTGATTAAAATCTCCTCTTTGTGTATTCTGTGCAAAAACGGCAGGAAACCTCGTAATGTTGGAGGAATTGTAATGAGGTCTTCAAGTCAGTAAGGTCTTGTCATATTGTTCTATAAATGGAGGAAAGCAACATTTCAAGGGAAGAGCCTTGTCTATTGGATCAGCAGGAAATACAAGGTGGCTTACAATGGGATTTGTCTGCTTGGACAGAATAATTTAATGGGAATGTGTCATCAAAAAATGAGTCATTGTTTAAGTCCCGTTTTTATGTTAAACACATTTTTTTAGGAATTTTTGGTTGTTTTTTTAAAATTTTTCATATCACTTTCAATATTTTTTAATAATTCTTAAGTCTTTGGTCTTTGGCCACTAGGCCTTGTTTGCACTGCTTTAACAGCAGTCAGAGAGATGCTTTACAGTAGCTTCATGCACATAGGAGACTTAAGACTGACTCAGTCCCATTCACTTCTATAGGAGAGTTTTCTAGTCATGCTCTGTGACCTGGGAAGAAATCAGTGTGCAGGGAGGTGAAAGGGTGAACTGTGACTATCTCCGCTTGTGACTGGTGGATCCTGTGTTATCTATTCACACTGGTGTCTCCTTTCAGTTTGACCCTATTTGGGGCTGATAATGAGCAGACAAAGGGAGAATCTTTCTCTACAGAACAGGAATTTGTCAGACAATAATTAGGGCCTAGTGGCCAAGTAAAAAACCTGCAGGACTTAAGAAATCATTAAAAAATATTGAAAGTGATATGGAAAAAAAAAATATATATATATAACCAAAAAGTCTTAATTATGTTGAACATAAAAATGTGAATTAAATAATAAGTCATTTTTGATGACACATTCCTTTTAAAGAGAACCTGTCACCCCTACTGACATGTCTGTTTCAGTGAATCCTTATGAAAAAACTGGAGCATCTCCTCTAAGGATATGTTCACACGGCGTTTGTGAAATACGGATTTAATGATGTTCCATTCAGCTTTCATTGATTTCAATATAAAAAATGTATAGCCCAGAGAAACAACAGGGTACATTTTTTCAGTCCAGAAAAAGTATCCAAATAGGTACCACACTTTGTGGTACATACATAGATACGTTTTACACAATACGTGCTATGTATTGTGAAAACTTATTAAAAACTTATTAACACGCCGCTTGAACAGGTCTCTTTAACCGTTGCAGTTATAACCTGAGGAAGCAGGGCAGGCGTCTCTGTGAAACGCGTTGTTGTTTTTTAGTGCTATTGTAATAAATTCAGACTCTGTTATACGGTCAGGTACCAAGTGTCTTTTGTTTTTATACTTCTAATTTTAATAACCATAGCCTTGAGCGCTTTTATATGCCTACTATCAGTTTATGCCCATTCGGTTTGGAATAAACTTATCGACTATCTGAAACCGGAGCTCACCGAAAAGTTTCTGTGGAGGAGCACCGTGATCCAGCAGGAGGCTGCTCGGCCATAATCCCTGGGGATTGGATATTCACGTATGCTTTAATATGAGTGGTGTCATTTTATTGCACAACTCAAATAGGTGAGCAGTGGCTTTTATATTTTTACTACACTCGTAATTTAAAGTTTTATCTGCACGAGGATTTGTGCTTCGTGGTGTCTGTGATTTCTCTTTGCTACATTTACCCCACTAGTCTTGTACATAGGAGGTATTTTAGTAGTTATTTCTTGTACAAGGGGGGCAATTAAGTAGTTTTATTTTTGTCATGGGGCAGTATTATACCATTTATTCTTGTCATAGGGGGCAGTATTATATAGTATATTCTTGTACATGGAGGCAGTATTATAGTAGTTTATTTTCTTTGAAAAAGGGGGGCCAGTATTATAGTGCTATATTCTTGTACATGGGGGCAGTATTATAGTAGTTATATTCTTGTACATAGGGACGTTTTATTTTATTTTTTTGAAATGGGGCAGTATTATGTTTATATTTTGTAATGGGGGGCAGTATTATAGTATTTTATAGTCTTGAAAAAGGGGCAGTATTATAGTATTATATTTATTGTACTAGGAGAAATATTTAGTAGTTATATTCTTGTCATAGGGGGCATTTTATAGAGTTAGTCTTGAAAATAGGAGCGAATTTTAGTATTATTTTCTTGTACTTTGGGGCGTATTATAGTATTATATTTTTGTAATAGGGGGAAGTATTATAATAGTTTTTTCTTGTACATAGAGGCGATTATAGTAGTTATATCTTGACTGGGAGGGTATTAATGTTATATTCTTGTACATAGGAGAAGTATTATATAGTTTATTTTTAAAAACTGGGGGCCAGATTTTTATTAGTTATATTCTTGTAAAGGAGCAGTATTTAGTAGAATTTTCTTGTACATAGGGAGCATTTTATGTAGTTATATCTTGTATAGGAAAAGCGTTTTATAGTATTTTAGTCTTGTACTAGGAGCAGTTTATAGTATTAATTCTTGTAATGGGGGCAGTATTATAGTGTTCATTCTTTCAGGGGGCAGTATATAGTAGTTTTTTTTTGTACAAGGGGGCAGTATTATAGTTCATATTCGTACAGGGGTAGTTTTATATATTTATATTTTGTATATAGGGGGCAGTATTAAGAGTTATATTTTGTACATAGGAGGCAGTATTATAGTAGTTTATTCTTGTACATAGGAGAAATATTTTATTTATTTTCTTTTACATAGGGGCGTATTATAGTGTTTATTCGTGAAAAGGGACAGTATTTAGCAATTATTCTTGTACATAGGAGCAGTTTTAAATGGGGTTTAATTTTGTACATGGGGGGAGTATTATAGTATTATATCCTTGTCAAAGGGCAGATTTAGATTATGATTTGTTAAATTGGAGCATATTATAGTTTTTATTCTATATAAAAGGGGGAAAATTTTATAGTATTATTCCTAAATATATGGGGCAGTATTATAGTAATTTATTCTTGAAAATGGGGGGGGGTTTTATAGTAGTTTTTTCTTCTATATAGGGGAAGTTTATAGTAGTTTATTTCTGGTGGGGGCATTTTTATAGTGTTTTTTATTTTGTAATAGGGGCATATTATAGTTTTATTCCTGTACATGGGGCATTTTTTATGAATTACATTTTGTAAAAGGGGACAGTATTACATATTTTCCCAAATTTTTGGGGAAGGGGAAAAATTGGGAGATTAAGGGGCGGCACCCCTAGGCGGCGTGTCAAAAATTTGCATGACCACCCCCATTTGTTGTAATTTCCCCCCTTAAAAAGCCACACCAACCCATCTAATGTGAAATGACTCTGGAAAAAGAAAATTTAGGGTTTTGGCATCACCCAGCTTTCCTGGACATTGGTTAGCCTATTCAGCATCCAGGAGAGCTGGCAGATACTGCCAAACTGTGCCTGAACCTAAACCACTCCATTACAATCAATATTTCTACCATACAATGATCATGTAGTGGTAGACACCAGGGTACACAGGCTCTGCAGACTGTATATACCACCATACAGTGACCATACAGTGCTAGATACCAGTTGTACACAGGCTCTACAGACTGTATATTACCTCCATACAGTGACCATATAGTGGTAGACACCAGTATACACAGGCTCTGCAGACTGTATATTACCTCCATACAGTGACCATATAGTGGTAGACACCAGTGTACACAGGCTCTGCAGACTGTATATAACCACCATACAGTGACCATACAGTGGTAGACACCAGTATACACAGGCTCTGCAGACTGTATATTACCTCCATACAGTGACCATATAGTGGTAGTAACCAGTATACACAGGCTCTGCAGACTGTATATTACCTCCATACAGTGACCATATAGTGGTAGAAACCAGTATACACAGGCTCTGCAGACTGTATATTACCTCCATATAGTGGTAGCTAACAGTGTACACAGGGTCTGCAGACTGTATATTACCTCCATACAGTGACCATATAGTGGTAGACACCAGTATACACAGGCTCTGCAGACTGTATATTACCGCCATACAGTGACCATATAGTGGTAGACACCAGTATACACAGGCTCTGCAGACTGTATATTACCACCATACAGTGACCATATAGTGGCAGACACCAGTGTACACAGACTCTACAGACTGAATACTACCTCCATACAGTGACCATATAGTGGTAGAAACCAGTGTACAGAGGCTCTGCAGACTGTATATTACTTCTATACAGTGACCATATAGTGGAAGATACCAGTGTACACAGGCTCTTCTTCTTCTTCTTCTCCATCTGGCCCTGACCGCCATGATGACTTCTCCTGGCCACTACTCTTCACTGTAGATGTTACAAAACAAACATCTTAGACTCTTCATTTTATCAGCACTTCTCTACCAATTCCTATCTCTATACAAACTCCCCATCTATAGCTCCCCAAATGGTGATAATTACCCCCTTGTCCCCCAAACAGTAAATGTGCCCCCAAACAGCTATGGGGCTCCCATTTGTGCACCAAGTTTTAGTCTTGCTTTGTATACTAATAAAGGAAGTAGTTAAATTCCCTAAGACAGTATGTAGGTACAATTAAGTACGTGTATAGCGCCCATTAGGTAGGTAGAATGATAGTTCCCCGAATAGGTAGGTATCTCAGTCCCCTATTAAGTAAATATAGTAGTTATATAGACCCCACAATAAGTAGAAATATAGATCCCTATTATGTAGTTATATAGGCCCCTGTAGGTAGTTATTTGAACCCTGTAGCCAGATAGTAGCCCCCTCGAGCCAGGTAGCTGCCACCTCCAGCCACTTTGTTTCCCCCCCTCTCCATTTTGTTGCCCCCACTATCCAGGTTGTTGCCCCTTTATAGCCAGTTAGATACCTCCTTTAGCCAGTTAGTAGCCCCTTATAAACAGGTAGCTGCCCCCTCTAGCCAGGGTGTTGCCCCCACTAGCCAGGAAGTTGCCCCTTATATCCAGTTAGTTGCCCCTTATAGCCAGATTGTTGCCCCCACTAGCCAGTTTGTTGCCCCCACTAGATAGGTAGTGGCCCCCTATAGCCAGGTAGTGCTCATTATAGCCAGGTAGTGCCCCCTATAGCTAGGTAGTGCCCCCTATAGCCAAGTAGTGCCCCCTATAGCCAGGTAGTGCCTCCTACAGCCAGGTAGTGCCCTTGTAGTCAGGTAGTAGACCCTTATAGCCAGGTAGTGCCCCTATAGCCAGGTAGTAGCCCCTTATAGTTAATAAAAATAAAATAATAAAAGCTACTTACCTCAACAGGTTCCCTGCAGCGCGTCCAGCTCTGGAGATCTCCTGGGCAGGCTGCTGACCGAGAAGAATCAGCGTCACAGGTGGTGTGAGTACAGCCGTGCGTCATGCCCCCTGCGACGCTGATCTGTATGTACAGCGCTCACCGAGCGTTGCACATAAAGGGGAGAAGGGAGGATGGGAACGACCCCTCATGCCTCCTCCCTGTAGGAGCAGCTGCACTGAGTGTGCAGCTGCTCATTGACTCTGCGCAGCCGTTGTAAAGCGGCCGTACAGAGTCAGAGGCTAATCGCCGGTCGGGTGAGGCAGACAGTCACGGCGCCCCCTTTGGTGAGCGGCACCCGCCTCGTCCGCCCATAGGAACGGCCCTGGAGGCGCCGGAGAAGCGTCCTGCCGCTAGTCCGGCGCCACCTTTGTTTAAAGAACCCCTGCTGCCTGCTGGCGGCGGGAGGTTCGCTCACCCTTCCAGGGGGGCAGGAGGTGACCCCTATTAGCGGGAGCCTCCCCCCCCAAATCGGGAGGGTTGGCATGTATAAGTATTACAGTAATTATATTCTTGTACATAGGGAGCAGTATTATAGTAGTTATATTCTTGTACATAGGGACAGTATTATAGTAGTTATATTCTTGTACATAGGGGCAGTATTATAGTAGTTATATTCTTGTACATAGGGGCAGTATTATAGTAGTTATATTCTTGTACATAGGGGCAGTATTATAGTAGTTATATTCTTGTACATAGGGAGCAGTATTATAGTAGTTATATCCTTGTATATAGGGGCAGTATTATAGTAGTTATATTCTTGTACATAGGGGATAGTATTATAGTAGTTATATTCTTGTACAAGGGCAGTTATTATAGTATTTTATATTCTTGTACATAGGGGGACAGTATTATAGTAGTTATATTCTTGTAAATAGGGGGCATTTTTTTAGTAGTTATATTTTTGTACATAGGGGCAGTATTATAGTATTTAAATATTCTTGTAAATAGGAGGCAGTATTTATAGTAGTTATATTCTTGTACATAGGAGCAGTATTTATAGTAGTTATATTCTTGTACATAGGAGCTTATTATAGTATTTTATATTTTTGTACATAGGGGCAGTATTATTTTTTTAGTTATTTTTCTTTACATAGGGGCAGTATTATTGTAGTTATATTCTTTTTACATAGGGGGCAGTATTATAGTAGTTATATTCTTGTACACAGGGAGCAGTATTATAGTAGCTATATTCTTGTACATATGGGCAGTATTATAGTAGTTATATTCTTGTACATAGAAGCAATTTTATAGTAGTTATATTCTTGTACATGGGGCAGTATTATAGTAGTTATATTTCTTACATAGGAGGCAGTTATTATAGTAGTTATATTCTTGTACATAGGGGGCAGTATTATAGATTTTATATTCTTATACATCGGGAAAGTATTATAGTAGTTATATTCTTGTACATAGGGCAGTATTATAGTAGTTATATTCTTGTATATAGGGGGCACTATTATAGTAGTTATATTCTGGTACATAGAGGGCAAGTATTATAGTAGTTATATCCCCTTACATAGGGCAGTATTATAGTAGTTATATTCTTGTACATAGGGGCAGTATTATAGTAGTTATATTCTTGTACATAGGGAGCAGTATTATAGTGCTATATTTCTTGTACATAGGGGCAGTATTATAGTAGTTATTTTCCTGTACATAGGAGCAGTATTATAGTAGTTATATTCTTGTACATAGGAGGCAGTATTTTTGTAGTTATATTTCTCGTACATAGGAGGCATTTATTATAGTAGTTATATTCTTGTACATAGGGGCAGTATTATAGTAGTTATATTCTTAATTACATAGGGGCAGTATTATAGTATTTTATATTCTTGTCCATAGGGGCAGTATTATAGTAGTTATATTCTTGATATATGGGGGGCAGTTTTAAATATTTTATTTTATATTCTTGTACATAGGGGGCAGTATTATAGTAGTTATATTCTTGTATATAGGGAGCATGTATTATAGTTTTAAATGCTTGTAGATAGGGGAGTATTATAGTAGTTATATTCTTGTACAAAAGGGGGCAGTATTATAGTAATTATATTCTTGTACATAGGAGGAAGTATTATATTAGTTATATTCTTGTACATAGGGGGCAGTATTATAGTAACTATAATCTTGCAAGTAGTAAGAAGGGGCACAGGATGACCATCTCTCCGTCCAGATTAAAAAGTATATGAAATCCGTTTCATACTTAGAGTTAAAAATATTTTTAAAAAAACAACAACTTTTTAGTAACAAATGTGGTTCTGATGCACATTGCCTGTAAAGAGTTAAGTCTATTAGCTGAGTGAATATAATCATGTATTTCCTGTGTAGGGGGAGTAGGTGTAATAACAATGGCTCTTTTACACGGTACAATCCTCTTCACCCTGAACATGATGCGTGCCCTCTTCTCACTCTAGTGGCTTCTTTAAAGTAATGGCCATGGTTGGATTGTTCCATTGGTGCTAATGTCTTTTTATAACACCAATTCATTAATTCAGTTCAAGTAATTTCTGTAAGAAAGTAAATAGGACGCTGTGGATGCAGCTGTGAGACGTGTTTCCGGGCTCTTTATCGTATATCGTTATCATTAATGGACAGTCAGCATACTTGTGCAGTAGTAAAGCTAAGAGAGAAGCTTATACTGACAGCTCCACTGAGAACTATTAGGCTCGGTCTACCCTGCATAGGACAGAAAACTTGGCGACAATCAAAACCTAAAAACTGCTTTGAATCTGAGTATTTTGTCAGTTTTTTTGTCCGAAGCAGCTGGGTTTACGACCAGTTTTATGGTTGTTTTTTTTTTTTTTTTTTGAGGTATTTGGTCTTATTTATTGGATGTTTTTGGGCAGTTTTTAAAGGGGTTGTCTCACTACATTGATTCATCTTACCTCATTCCTGTTTTCTTGGTTTCATTTTGAATTCAGGGGCGTGTTTACTGGCTTCTACTAGGCTGCAGTAGAAGCCAGGTCTGTAGCCATAGCAACCAGCGCTGGCAGCCTATCAGGAGAGATCAAACAGGTCTATAGCCATAGCAACCAGTGCTAGCAGCCTATCAGGAGAGATCAAACAGGTCTGTAGCTATAGCAACCAGTGCTGGCAGCCTATCAGGAGAGACAGAACAGGTCTGTAGCTATAGCGACCAGTACTGACAGCCTATCATGAGAGCAGGGGCGTTGCTAGGGTCCTAAAACATCCTGGGCTCGGGCCCTTTGTGTTTTTCTGGGTAGGGCTGGGTTCACACAACATTTTTCGCGCCTCATTGTGAACTGCGGTTTGTTTTTTTAAAAGAAAAAAACCTTGTGTTCCTGTCACTAATTTTCTGCACATCCCACACAGATCCCGTCCATCTCCTCAGCAGTCACTGTACAGTAAAAATCACCAATGACAAATTTACTTTTTCAGAACTTCTCACCTTCATATGACAATACCCCTTAAACAGTCACCAAATAATCCACCTAAAACATGGAGCAAATCTACCAGACAAGTGATTGTTACTAAAACCCTCCTACAAACCAAGACCCAAAAACTATTACTACTTAAGGATCAAATAATCCTGCCAGACCCTGACTGAACGCAACCCCCACATGTGACTACCAGCTGTACACAGGCTCTGATTACATATACCACCGCCATACACTGACCAGATAGTGGTAGATACTAGTTGTATATAGACTCTGCAGACATAAAGTGATTACACTGCAGTTACATTTAGTAACTCCCCGGGAGACGTCTTTTCTGATCAGCGTCGTTTTACTTTCCCTTTTCTTCTCCATCCCGGGTTTACACCTTCATGCTGATTGCTCCCGGCCAAGACTCGTCTCTGAGGATTTGGACACAAATATCTTAGAATCCTCACATTTCCAGCAGCTCCTTAATTATAGGTATAGCAGTCCCCTCAGTTAGGTATCTAGGGGCACTGAAGCAGTATCTGGGGCCACAGGCAGATATCTGGGGCCACAGGCAGATATATAGGGCCACAGGCAGTTATATAGGGGCCACAGGCAGGTATATGGGGCCACAGGCAGTATATAGGGGGGCACAGGCAGTATATGGGGGGGCACAGGCAGTATATGGGGGGGCCACAGGCAGGTATATAGGGGCACTGAGGCAGTATATGGGGCCACAGGCAGTATATGGGGGCACTGAGGCAGTATATAGGGGCCAAACGAATGTATATAGGGGCACTGGGCATAATATCGGGTCACTGAGGCAGTATATGGGGTCACAGAGGCAGTATATGGGGGCCACAGGCAGGTATATAGGGACACAGGCAGTATATGGGGGCAACAGGCAGGTATATAGGGGCACAGGCAGTATAAGGGGGCCACAGGCAGGTAATAGGGGCACAGGCAGCATATGGTGGCCACAGGCAGGCCATATGGTGGCCACAGGAAGGGCGTTTTGGGGCCACAGGCAGGGATATGGGAGCCACAGCCCGGGATATGGGGGCCACAGGCAGAAATAGTGGGCCACAGGCAGGGATATGGGGGCCCCAGAGAGGGATAGGGGGCCACAGGCAGGCATTATAGGGGCACAGACAGGGATATGGGGGCCACAGGCAGGGATATGGGGGCCACAGGGAGGGATATAGGGGCACAGGCAGGGATATGGAGGCCACAGGCGTATATGGGGACCACAGGGAGGGATATGGGGGGCCACAGGCAGGGATATAGGGCTACAGGCAGGGATATGGGGGCCACGGGCAGTATATGGGGGCCACAGGCAGGGATATAGGGCCACCGGGAGTATATGGGGGCCACAGGCAGGGATATGGAGGCCCCAGGGGATTATATGGGGGCCACAGGCAGGGATAAAGGGGCCACAGGCAGGCATTATAGGGCCACAGGCAGTATAAAGGGGCCACAGGCAGGGATATGGGGCCACGGGCAGTATATGGGGCCACAGGCAGGTATATTTGGGGCCACCGGCAGGTATATGGGGGCCACAGCAGGGATAAAGGGGGGCCACAGGCAGGGATATGGGGGCACAGCAGGGGGATGGAGGCCACAGGCAGTATATGGGGGCCACAGGCAGGGATATGGGGGCCACAGGCAGGCATTATAGGGTCACAGGGAGTTATATGGGGGGCCACAGGCAGGGATATGGGGCCACGGGCAGTAAAATGGGGGCCAAAAGGCAGGCATTTTAGGGGGACAGGCAGTATAAGGGGCCACAGGGAGGGATATGGGGGCCACAGGCAGGGATATGTGGGCCACAGGCAGGCGTATGGGGGCCACAGGCAGGCATTATAGGGGCACAGGCAGTATATAGGGGCACTGAGGCAGGTAAACGCCGTTAACAAATGTCTGCGGGGGCAGGGAGCGCTTTGCTCTCTGCTCCGCAGAAGCCTCAGCTGAGTGTGCGTCCAGCGGGGCGCACATGCACTGAGGGCAGTTTGGTGCTCCAGGCCAGGGCCCGAGGCCTGGAGCCCGGGAGACTCGGGGCACAGGGTGTTTTATTCGGGGCCCGAGCCCCGAATAAAACAGCCTAGCGACGCCCCTGCATGAGAGATTGAACAGGTCTGTAGCTATATCGACCAGTGCTGGCAGCCTATCAGGAGAGATCAAACAGGTCTGTAGCTATAGCAACCAGTGTTGGCTGCCTATCAGGAGAGATGGACCAGGTCTGTAGCTATAGCAACCAGTGCTGGCAGCCTATCAGGAGAGAACGAACAGGTCTGTAGCTATTGCGACCTGAGGAGCTGATGCAGCTCATACAAGAGGGGATATCTAGGAATAGGTAGGACACTGTTAATGGACACATATTGCAAAGTAACTTGTTTTTGCAAGATCTTTAACATAAAAAAGCCCAAAAGTCAGCGTTTTTCAGTGTTATTTTTTCCAGGGGTTTGGAAAAACTTTTTGAACTGGAAGGGACAGCTGGTGGTGCGGGGAGGTGACCTCACAGGGAACAAAATTTGGTTTGAGGGGAAGAATGGCAAATGATTTTATTCGGGACTGAAAGTAAAATTTGGGACGAAACCTTCCCCAAAACCCAAAAGGCAGAAAAAAGTGCGACCAAACCTTCAGAAGGTTTTCCCCAAAAAAAGGGGGCCCGAGCCAGACTTCGTTTTTCAGGTGATCCACAGACCTTAAAACCAGCATCTGGTGCACACAAATGGAAAAAGAAGGTTGGAAGAAGCTTTTTCCCTCTTAAAGCGATTTCTCTTTTTACTTGGACAAAATTATAGAAAAGGGGTTTGGTCGGGAGCCCACTTTTAGGAAAACGCCATAAAGGGGGCCTTTGACGGGGGAACGTCACTTTGGTCGAACCCTGGGACCAGGGGGGGTTTCCTGGGAAAAATTTCACTCGGGGTGGGTTTGAAAAAAATTTTTCCCCCCCAAACCCCCCCCCCCGTAAACTTTGGAAATCACCAAAAACCAAAGCCAAAAATAAAAAAAATTTTTTACCACAATGTGCAACGAATAAAAATATTTAAATAAAAGTCATACATTCCCAAAATAACACCGTACAAAAAAACCAGAACCCCCAAGACCATTTAAACCACAAAACACCAACACACTTTGGGGACCGACTAAAAACCACCACCCATGACCACAAAACACCACCATATTTGACGGGAATTTAATAAAACTGCCCATTACTGAATAAAAAACCTTTTAACTAAAAACCAAAAATTACCTGCTTTTCAGCGACCTTTACAGGGGTTTGGATCCCCGGGAAAAACAAAGGCTTGCAGACATAAAATGATTACATTAAATTTATCAAGTGCCCTCCGGGAGCTTTCTCTAAAGGGAGTTTTTCTCTTTCTTTCTTTTCTTCTTCCCGACTCTTAAACTGAAAAAATTTAAAAACAAATATTTAAAGACTCCTCAATTTGGGAAGAATTGCTTCTGAAAACCAAATTTCCTATCTCTATACAAAACTCTCCCATCAAAAAGAAATGCATATGATAGCCTTGAAATTTTTCCCCCTTGTACCAAAAAAGTACCCCCTTTTAAAAGCCGGGTATTTAGCCCCCTGTAGCCATTTTAAAAGCCCCCCCTTTTAGCCTTTCCCCCACTTTTGAAGCCGGGTGATGCCCCCCCTTTAGCCAGGTAAATTTTCCCCCGGGTAGTCAGTACATGCCCCCTTTAGCCGGGTTACTTTCCCCCGGGTAGCCAGTGTTTCCCCCTTTAAAACCAGGGGTGCCCCCCCTTATAGCCAGTGATGCCCCCTTTTACCCCAGTTATGCCCCCTTTGGTAGCCGTAAATCCCCCTTACCCGGATCCCCCCCTGTACCCAAAGGATGCCCCCCCGAAGCCAGTGATGCCCCCCTGTGCCAGGGGATCCCAAACCCTTTTAAACCCATTATTCCCCCCTAGCCAAATTGAGGGGGGGGGGGGGGGCCATCACTGGCGGGGGGGGCATCACTAGCTACAGGGGGGTAGCTAGTGATGCCCCCCCGTACCGTGATCCCCCCCTTTTGGGCCAGGGGCCCCCCCCTTGTACCCCGTGATGCCCCGAAACCCAAATGTTTCCCCCCCTTTAAAGCCATTGATGCCCCCTTGTAGCCATTTACCCCCCCAACTTGTAGCCATGATCCCCCCCCTGTACCCAGTAAATTCCCCCTGAAGTAAAGTGATCCCCCCCTTTTAACCGGGTGTTGCCCCCCAAAGCCAGATGCCCCCTGTAGCCATTGTTTTCCCCCCATAGCCATGTTTCCCCCTGTACCAAAGTGATCCCCCCTTGTACCCAGTGATGCCCCTGAATCCAGTAGGCCCCCCTTTACCCAAATTTATGCCCCCCCATACCCATGATCCCCCCCGGACCAAAGGTGATGCCCCCCTTGTGGGCCAATTTGATCCCCCCAAGTACCCAAGTAGTTTCCCCCCCCCTTGTAACCGGGTTTGATACCCCTTTTTCCAGTATCCCCCCCTTTTTGCCTTTTTTTTCCCCCCTGTACCCAAAGTGATCCCCCTGTACCCCGTAAATCCCTCCTGTATCCAGGGGCCCCCCTTTTTAACCCAAATGAGGGGCCCCCCCCCTTTACCGTGTTCCCCCTTCCCCGAACCGGGAAAAGGCCCCCTTTTCCCCCAGTGACCCCCCCTTGGGGCCAAATTTGATCCCCCCCCGAAAGCCAGTAGATGCCCCCCTTTGGGACCCATAAATCCCCCCCCTGTACCCCGTTTTTCCCCCGTACCCAAAGTGATGCCCCCCTATAGCCATGTTTCCCCCCTTTTAGCCAGGGGAAGGGCCCCTGTAGCCCTTGACCCCCCCTCGAAACCCTTTGATGCCCCTTTTTTAAATCCAGTATCCCCCCCCTGTCCGGTAAAATTTTTTTCCCCCCCCTTGTACCAGTGTTGCTCCCCTGTACCCAGTGATGCCCCCCTTACCAGTGTTGCCCCCGTAGCCAGTGTGCCCCCCTTGTAGCCAGGGGATCCCCCCCTGAACCCAGTAATCCCCCCCTTTGGTAACCTTGATGCCCCTTAAGCCAATGATCCCCCCCCCTTAGCAGGTTTCCCCCCCCTTTTAGCCAGTGATCCCCCCCCTTTTTAGCCATTGATTTGATGCCCCCGGTAGCCAGTGATCCCCCTTTGGTTGCCAGTGTTGCCCCTGTACCCATTTGATCCCCCCCTTTTGGGCCATTGATGCCCCCCTTGTACCCCAGTAGAGCCCCCTGTACCCTGGGGCCCCCTTAAAGCCGGATCCCCCCCCTTGTACCATTGATGCCCCCTGTAGCCAGTTAACCCCCCATTGTAGCCAGAAATTTGCCCCCTGAAAGCCATTTTTTTCCCACCCCCCTTGTAGCCAGGGGATCCCCCTTTTTAAAGAAAAGGATGCCCCCGTACCCAAATGAAAACCCCCCTTGTACCCCAATAAACCCCCCCTGTACCCAGTAAATGCCCCTTTTGAAAAGGTGATCCCCCCCCTTGTAGCCAATGTTTCCCCCCCTGAAACCCAGTAAATTGCCCCCTTGTACCCCAATATGCCCCCCTTTACCCAAATTGGGGTTTCCCCCCCCCTTGGGTACCAATGATCCCCCCTGTAGCCAGTGTTTCCCCCCTTGTAGCCAGTAAGCCCCCTGTAACCATTGATCCCCTTCCCCCTTGGTTCGCCAGGAATGCCTCCCTTGGGGGCCCGCCCCCCCCCCGCCTGCCCCTAGGAAGGGGCCCTGTTTAGAAACAATTTTTTGGGGGGGTTCCCATAATGAATTTACTTTTAAGCCCTTCATATCAGGTGTAGAGTAAAGAAAACAGTAAAAAATTCTAGTAAAAAGAAAACCTTAGAACTTTGGTAGTGATTGTTCTAGGTTCGAGTCGAACCGAACCCCATTAAAGTCAATGGGGAAGAAGATGTTCGGGTTTAATTTTAAAACCTTTATAGTGGGAAAAAGCGGGAAACACCTTTCCATAACAGTAACTGGAAAAACGGGGAAAACAACTTAGTGAAAAAAATTTTGGGTTTCCAAAAGGTGACAAAAAAAAAATCTTCTTTCCCCTTTCAATGGCAAAATGAAAAATGGGGGACAGCTTGAAAGCAGGGGTTTTTTAAGCCTTAGTTTGCCAACTTTTGAAAGTGAAAAAGCAGGAAAAACTCAAAGTGGGCGGCGCCTTACGCCCGGGGCCCAAAAATTTCCCAGGACACGCCAAACCTTGTCGGTATGCCACGCCCCCCTCCAAAAAGCCACACCCCCTCCACCAAAAAATTTAAATAACGGTTTTTGGAAATAAACCCCGGTTAGATCCCCCAAAAAACCCCGGGTAGAAACCCCCTTAACCCGGGTTAGTGCCCCTTACGGGGTGGTAGATGCCCCCTTTACCCAAGTAGATGCCCCCTCTGTAGCCTTTTAGACCCAAAATTTTGTGGGCCGGAATTCCCCCCCTTTGTTACCCGGGTTAGGTGCCCCCCTTTGTTACCGGGTGGGTCCCCCCAATTGTTAGAAAAGGAAGTGCCCCCATTTTTAGCCGGGTTTAGTGCCCCCAATCTGTTAGCCGGGAAGGGGCCCCCCCCCCCTTTGGTTGCCGGGTAGGGTCCCCCCATCTTTGGGCCAGGTAGTGCCCCTTCTTTTAGCCAGGTTTTGGCCCCATCTGTTAGCCAGGTAGTGCCCCCATCTGTTAGCCGGGGTATTGCCCCCATCTTTACCAGGTAGTGCCCCCTGTTAGCCAGGAAGTGCCCCATCGGGTTGGGCCAGGTAGTCCCCCAAACTGTTCCCAAAGGTTTTGCCCCCATTTTTTTGGGCCAGGTATGCCCCCATTTTTACCAGGAAGGCCCATCTGTTACCCGGGTATGCCCCCTTTTTTAAGCCAGGTACCCCCCCCTCTGTTGCCAGGTAGTGCCCCCCCCCCTTGGTTCCCAGGTTTTTGGCCCCCATCTGTTAGCCGGGTTAAACCCCCAAACTGTTATCCGGGTGATGCCCCCATTTTTCCCCAGGGGGAAAGCCCCCATTGTTGCCGGGGTGATGCCCCCATTTTTTTGGAAAAGGTGATGCCCCCTTTGTTCCCAAGGTAGTTGCCCCTTGTTAGCCGGGGAAAGCCCCCAAAAGCAATAAAAAAAAAAAATAATAAATTCCACTTCCCCAACCAGGCTCCTGCGGGCCCCGGCCCCACTCCTGCCCAAACTCCAGCGGCGCGGGGGGAAGTGAGAGAAGGCCGCGGGGTCACCCCCCTGCGCCGGGGGCTTCCATTTCCCCCCCGCGCCGCTAAACCGTATGCACGGCCGCACAAGACCCCGTAATAGGGGGAGAGGGGGAAAAGGGGGGGAGCGCCCCTCCATCCTTTCCCCCTGAAAAGTGGGGCCCGCGGGCGGGTGAGCGGGCCGCTGCTGCCGCGCACCCCCCTTTGGGGGGAGGGGTTTCCCGGGGCGCAAGAGAAGGGGCCCCCGCGCTACCCTTGCGCCGCGGAAATTTTAAAAAGGGCCCCCCCGCCTGCAGGGGGGGAAAGGGGAATCCCCAAACCCCCCCGGGGTGGGCGGGGGGGGCCCCCAAATCGCGGGCCCCCCCCGCCAAAAACGGGAGATTTTGGGCTTTGGTATGGGGGGTACTATAGGGGGTTTGCAGCAGCACTGCTAGGGGGGCCCCCTGCACCCTTTAGGGGGGTCCAAAAGCCCCTTTTTTTTTTGACCCCTTAAGAAAAAAGGGGTTTTTGGGAAAAAGGCCCCATGCAAAAACTGGCAGGAGCCCCATTTCACTTTTTGCACCAGGGCCCAAGAACTTGAACTTCCGCCTCTGCAGGCTGGACTAGATTAGACGGATGTACCGAGAACGTGGCAATAGGGAACAGCAAGGTTCCCCAAAACTGCCAAAATGAACTTTTCTCCACTCAACAACCAACCACTACTTAAAATATATTTCTTTGTATAGGAGAGTAGGAGACAGTGTGTTATACAATTACTGAACTCCCAATACTGTAAAAACAGAACTTTTGGGCACGGAGTATGATTTAGCAAATCCAAGCACTCTGTATAATATATATTATTATTATTATTTATTTTAAAGCGCCATTGATTCCAGGGCGCTGTACATTCGAGGGGGTTACATACATTATATAAGTCAAACGAGTACAGTGATAAGGGATAATGAAAATTTGGGCCACGACAGGGGGAGAGAGGACCTACCCGCGAGGGCTTACAATCTAAAAAGGAGGGGGAAGGACAGGAGGTGAGGGACAACATGTTTGTGAGGAAGTGTGACAAGATTAGTAAAGGTTTTTAGGCAAGCCTAAGAAATGGTTTTAAAGGTTCTTTTGTCTGGTGAAAGTGGAGGAGAGTCTGATGTGTTGGGCAGTGAGTTCCAGAGTGTGGGTGAAAAACCCGGAGAAGTTTTGGGAAAAATCTATATCCATGTTATGAAGTTAGGCGTTTTGTGATCCTGCAAATGTCACCAAAAAACTGTTTCGGGGTGTGGGAAAGATGCAGCCAGCAATACCAACTCCCTAACTATTGCTGTCTATGGAGAGGAAAATGCTATCTAACTAAGAGCAGTCTGTACCATACAGAGCATGAGCTGAAAATTGCGTTCACAAGGCAATACAGTGAAATATATATAACATGGTCATGTGATTTTAGCAGCCAATGAGAGCCCTACACCTCACCAATGACGTTTTTGACACTTCTCTGTGCTCTGCACTGATTGGATGGCTGCCAAAAGTGCAGAAAGTTGATTGGATGGCCACCAAAAGTGCAGAAAGGTGATTGGATGGCCGCCAAAAGTACAGAAAGATGCTGAAAACTAAACTGAAAATGGCGTCTACAACTAGAACTTCTATGCTATCTATCATACTTGAAAAAAACTTTGAGATTCTCAGTTCACATGTTTTGATCAAAAAATGTTTAAGCCACCCACGGCTTACAACGTGATCTCAATGTGGGTGGTCCTACTCTATCTTTACCTCTCAATAGAGCCAAATTCAGACTTCTCATTGGGTCAACCGACCTTCATTATCCAGAGAGAAAAATAAAAAAACACCAACCTTGCAAACATGCTGCACTTCTTATAACAGCCTGTGAAGGTGGGCGGAGTGCAGGAAACCAAAATGGAGGCATTCCTTCCTCCTTATATAGATTAAAAGCAATATATGCCAAATACAACGTATAGTTCTGCAAAAAAAAACACTTCTGAAAAACACACTGTGAACCTGGGTGCCACTGGCAGGGTTGCGGCATATATATATATATATATATATATATATACATATATATATATATATATATATATATACATACACACGCACACCATTATCAGTGGCACACCACTGCTAAAAGGGCAATACATTACATGGAAATCCCTAAAGAAGTATTTATGCTATCTATCATACATGAAAAATACGTTGAGATTCTCAGTTCACACGTTTTGATCAAAAAATGTTTAAGCCAACTAGAACTTCTCTGTTCTGTTCGGTTCGAGTTCTAAAAAGTTGAGATGTTCTACTTGAACTTAACTTTTCTACAACGGTTTTGATCAACGCTAATCAGATATACTAGCATCTCGGCGTTACAGTGATTTAGTCGTGGAACCAGCGCTATGGCCATTTCTCCAGCGTACCAGAAGTTTGTCAACAGGACAAGGCCAGGCCACATGTTCCTCATGCTACTGTTAGTGGCCTCCATGGCCTAAACGTGCTACTATGGCCTGTGGCGTCTCTGGACTTGTCTCCCATCCAGCACACCTGGGATGTTTATTGGTCGGCAACTGCACAGGAGCTTCCAGCAGCTAATCCTGATGATTTGCCCAAGTGCATTCAATGCAGCCAACCATTCCTCAGACACCATCAGTAACATCATTGATAGCAGCCGAGGCACAGGCGTGGGGGGGATTTTGCCGCTCATTCTCCACACTGAACAAATCAAGATGTTTGAAACATTTATTTTCCATTTTTAGCATTTGCATATCAGTCACCTTGTGATTTCCAGCCGTATTTGAGCTGCCAAATAGGTGTATGAGCCTTTGAGTTTCCTTCCACATTCATGGTTTGTGCTGAGTTTTTCTTTCAGATTCTACACTAATATCGCCAGGCAAATCAATTAACAGAACCTCACAAAAGTAAAATTGAACACTTTATTAATCCACAATAATCTTAGAAAAGTAAAAAATATTAAGCACGTTAATACATATAATACATAATAACACATAGACATGCGTCCCACCTCCCGCATCCCTCATGCAATAGGCATATATTTGTGTCTCAAGTAATTGCACAATAGAGGGCTCTAATAAAATGAGTTACCAATAGACATAAATGTACTAAGACATAATAGTAACACCAGTAAATATACAAAGTCTGTAGGTGCAGAGTGTAAAACCACACAACACAAATCACATGTGCAGTATTCCTACAAGATTATTAACAGATCAATATAAAATGCATGAAAAACTACTGATATCAGTACAGTGTTCCCTCAACATATAATATTAATTGGTTCTGAGACGACGATGTGGAATGTGGAAACCATAACTCAATGGAAAACTGGTATTTAGTTCCGAAGCCTCAAAATGTCACCAACATAATGTAACATGAAGATGAAAGAAAGTGAAGCAGATACTAATCCAGATAAAGCGTGTCCTTCCATATAACGTATAGAAAGTGTTCTGTATGCACCTCACTAATACATGTAAGAGTAGTACAGGACATGTAGTTCTGCACTGTACTGTAGAGAGGTGCTATAGACCACCAATCACCGCATGCACCTCACTAATACATGTAATAGCAGTACAGGACATGTAGTACAGAACAGTACTGTATAGAGGCGCTATAGACAGCCAAACACTTCATGGAACTCACTAATACATGTAAGAGCAGTAAAGTACATGTACAGTAGTACCGCACTGTACTGTAGAGAGGCGCTAAAGACTACCAATCACTGCATGCACCTCACTAATACATGTAAGAGCAGTACAGGATATGTAGTTCTGCACTGTACTGTAGAGAGGCGCTACTAGACTGCCAGTCACTGCATGCACCTCACTAATACATGTAAGAGCAGTATAGGACATGTAGTACTGCACTGTACTGTAGAGAAGTGCTATTAGACTGCCAATCACTGCATGCGCCTCACTAATACATGTAAGAGCAGTATAGGACATGTAGTACTGCACTGTACTGTAGAGAGGCGCTACAGACCACCAATCACTGCATGCACTGCACTAATACATGTAAGAGCAGTACAGGACATGTAGTTCTGTACTGTAGAGAGGCGCTACTAGACTTTCAATCACTGTATGCACCACACTAATACATGTAAGAGCAGTACAGGACATGTAGTACACATTGTACTGTAAAGAGGCACTATAGACCGCCAATCACTGCATGCACCTCACTAATACATGTAATAGCAGTACAGGACGTGTAGTACCGCACTGTACTGTAAAGCGGGGCTACTAGGCCTCCAATCACTGCATGCACCTCACGAATCCATGTAAAGAGCAAGTACAGGACATGTAGTACCGCTCTGTACTGTAGAGAGGCGCTGTAGACCACCAGTCACTGCATGCTCCTCACTAATACATGTAAGAGCAGTACAGGACATGTAGTACTGCACTGTACTGTAAATAATTGCTACTAGTCAATCACTACATGCACTGATACAGGGGTTTTACAATTAAAATTTTCATGATAACTGTTTGGATCTTCCATCAATCTAACCTGCCTCAGATCTGCAGGGTCTGTGACATTTTCTGGTGAGTGTTGTCTCTAGATACAGTCCCATAAAAACCATTGTATGCTGGAAATATTGTATTCTCCCACTGTAACTTGAGGGACCACTGTATAAGTATGTAACAAGAAATGTTTTTGTGTGCGAAACAACGTAAAATGGTGTACTTGATTTAACTATATGGGAAGGAAGGGGGTGTTTCCCATTTTGGGTTTCTGCACCGCCCACTCTACGGCTGTTATAGGAGGCGCTTGCAGGTTGGGTGTTCTTATTTTTCCTTCTGTAATGGAGGTCGGTTGACCCAGCGAGAGGCCTGATTGGCTCGATTGAGAAGTAAGATAGATAGTGCCTAAATTTTGAGTTCACGTTGAAAGTCGTGGGCAGCTTAAAAAACTTTTGATCAAAATATGTGAACCGAGAGTCTCAAAGTTTTTTCATGTCTCAAGAAACAGACCCATAAAAACCATTGTATGCTGGAAATATTGTATTCTCCCACTGTAACTTGAGGGACCACTGTATAAGTATGTAACAAATACCGTACTTTACCTAAAAGTTGTTGCTAACATAATAACCAGGAGCAGCATACAGACCTCACAACAGATTCTGTACCAATCCCCACCCCCCAAAAAAGCATCGGTTACAGGCAAAAAATATCTCCGTACACATGGATTTCTACAGTGCCCGTATAACAGTGCACAGAGGCCAAACCGCACTGATGAAGAAGTCATGTTGGTTCCATTCACTGACAAGTCATCTCCACATCAATGTCTATAAGCCTTAACCAGGATTTTTTTTTATCATTTCAGTGAGAGAATGTCTTGGGCAGTAGTTGTTTCAGATATTTAAAAGGACAAATGTTTTGCAAACCTTTCTGCCCAGTCAAAATGGCGAAAATCTTGGCTGGATCTGTGGTCATTGGTTACTATCTCCTGGGTCCTAAAAAACATAAATTAAAATATACATATATATATCATACTATAATGATGGATCCCAGTCCCCTGCTCTTTAATGTGTTGCATGGTAAAAAAAAAATTCCCTGAATATTTTGTAAGAGAGCACTTAGAGGGGTGTTCCCACCATGAATTTTGATAGCATATCGATAGCATATGCCATCAAATTGTGATGTGGGTCCCAGCTCTACCAGGCCCTTAAAAGTGTTGGTTTAGAATGGAGAGCTGGTCACGCTTGCGCAGGACTCTTCACTGACTCTATATATGACTCATAGAACAGAATGGAGAGTACTGTGCAAGTGTGATCGGCTCTCCGTTCTGAGCTGACACTTTCCGGAGCCCGATCAGTTGGGGCTAGCTCCTTTCAGACTTTGATATCGATATACCATCAAAGTGCATTGTGGGAACAACCCTTTAATAGGGGCAAAATATACCGCACTGTTTTACTCTGGACGAATAAATCCTACGACGCTATTGAAAAATGTTTGCAGTCTATCAACAGACTATATAGAGATTAATAGAAGTGTAAATATTATCAACAGCATCTGATAAGAGTGAAGAAAACCTCCCCAATGCAGAAAAAAGTTTACAACACTATCCTTTCATATATTGCTCTTAGTCTAGTTCAATATTATCTATCCCTGTGGAGAGAACAATAGAGCAATTGTTATGTCATTACCTACTATTTGTAATGAGACTAAAAAGAGATTAGTAGAAGTGTAAATATTATCAACAGCATCTGATAAGCGTGGAAAAAAACCTCCCCAGTGCAGAAAAAGACCATTACCCCATTATCTTTTAATATATTGCTTTTAGTCTAGTCCAATATTATCTATCCCTGTGGAGAGAAGAATAGAGCAATTGTTATGTTACTACGTACTATTTGTAAAGAGACTAAAGAGAGATTAATAGAAGTGTAAGTATTATCAGCAGCACCTGAAGTGTGTGAAGAAAACCTCCCCAGTGCAGAAAAAGATTACCCTACTATCCTTTCATATATTGCTCCTAAATTAGTCTAATATTATCTATCCCTGTGGAGAAAACAATATAGCAATCATTATGTCATTAAAGGGGTTTTGCCAAGAAGCGATTTCCTCAACTAACAGGATGATACTCCCAACTTGAGTCTTGAAAAAAGGGGCGTTTTATTTCTGTGTTTAAAAAAACAAGTGCCTCCTCTGTGATGTCATCGCTTCACCTCCCATGCACGCTCCTGAGGCTGATATTCAGTCTCTGTAGTTGAGCAAACATGTTTGGCTAAACCACAGAGGATAACTGTATTGTGCACAAGCTATATGGGTTTTGTTTTCTCAGGAGTAAAGATAAGCTCTGAGCAGGCAGCTTTCACTGACTACAGACAGGGGAGGGAGGAGGGCTGAGCAGGGAGCATTTGCATGTTTACTCAGATAATTACATTACAACCAGTGGATTCTCTATACAGCAGACACAGCCTCTGTCACAGAGCAGAGATAGTGCAAATGCCCAGTAACACTGCTTTTTTCTCCCCCTCCCTTCAAAGCTCGTTCATGTGTCCTGCCATCAGATAAGAAGTGCAAACAACGCAAGCACGGCCAGTACCTTGAAAGATCAGCTCCTGGTCGTAGCTAATGTAAACAGTCAGGAAACTAAGTGCATCTAAGTCAGGCTGCAGCTCTCACAGGCTACACTTTTTTTAATTGCATATTTTTAGAATAGTGATTAAATACCCATTTTGGAGGATCCCATGTCAACATTACATCGTGGCAAAACCCCTTTAAAGGCTATTTGTAATCAGATGAAATAGCTGCTGAAATAAAGTGAGATTTGTCAGCCCTGCCATACAGGAGTTCTCTCTCACAGTTAGAGAAGGACAATATTTTATTAGTGATTTTTAATCACACAGCACTGCTGAAATAAAAAAAAATGCCAAAAATTCTAAAAAAAATTAAATTTTAGTGAAAATACTCCTTTCTGATGGCTGTGTCCCTTTAAACTATGATTTATAAAATGCATTACATCATAATGGGCCTTTTACTCAAACAAGCGTCTGAGGAAAGACCTCTTGGCTGGTGACATTCTGCTGATAGATGGCTTTCGACCTACTCGCTTTATTGATGGTTTCATAACGGGGGTCATCTTCTTAGGCGTTTGCAGACCCCTTTCCAATTTCATATGTTCATTGCAGAAATACTTGACGTTGTTTTCGGACAGATTGATCAACATGTTTTCTGAGAGATCCATACATTTGGCGTGAACCCAGTGTCCACCTTCGCTGGAGCAGTAGATCATGGCTGGTTTGTTAAGTTCTGTGGAATAATAAGGGACCCATGTGTTAATGTCCAGATTACAGTCAGAGCAGCACGTGATCCAGTATCCGGTTTCTGACTCATCTTCTTCGTCTTCCTCATTATAGGTGTCTTCATCAGAAATGATCCCGTCTCTGCTGAACATGAACTCCTCCGAGTCTTCAAGAGGCATGGAGTCTTCTTGGTCGTCGAGAGATCCTTGACTACAAGACTGAGCCATCAAGTTATCCTCTTCTCCATGGCTTAGTAGATAGAAAAAGAAGCCACAATCTGAATTTTGGTTCTTGTTGTCTCCTGGGACACTCAAAAGTACAGCCCCATGACCCATATCTGCCCCAAACCATGTCTTGCTGTGCCTAATTTCCCCTGTCCAATCAGGAGCCTCTGTTTCCTCAATGTCAATGTTGTCGTTACTTATGAAGACTTTGTGACACGTCATCTTTTTCTGACTGTCGGACTCGTAGCCGCCAACAATGAAAAACTCGTCTGGACTAACACTGGTTACAATAGAACTCGAAAAAGACAAGCGACTTTGGAGAACGTTGCAAGTCAAGGCTGGACTTCCGAGAAGAAGATCCACATTGATCTTGTAGATGTTGGGGGACCTTATGTTATTTTCAAGTGAGTGTCCACCGATTATATAGACTGAGTCGTTGTGGGATATTGACACATGAAACGAAACTCCATCTTCAATTTCCTTGATCGTATGCATGGTAGAGCAACCAAACTGGAAGTCGATGAGGTAGACGAATGGTTGACAATCAACGACACTATTCCATTTCTCCGTAATTCTTTGATTCAAGGGCACATAGGACCTTCCACCAAATATCACTATTGCCTTTTTGCCCCTGCTGTGGACCACATTGATGGAATGGCCATATCTTGCTTCAGGAATATCCCCAACCAAATCCTTCTCCGAACAGCAGAGGGTTACTTTTCTGTTGACTGAGGAGACCATGGAGATAACATAGAGTTTGGGAGACACCTCATTATTCGGTGTCTTCCCTCCATGGATCAGATATTCATTGTCTGAACTATCAGTGAGACTGGTCACGGCTGGGTGCCTCAAGGGTGGGAGGTAGCTAGATTCATTGTTGAAAGTGGTAGGACGAAGCTTCAGCTCGTTGTTTTTGATATCCACCAGGAACACGCCTGTGGGGCAGGAACGTTTCGGCCATCCTTTTTGTCCAAAGAAGAAAACATGCCTTCCAAACCGAAACAAGGAGAATCCTGGCTGGATCAGAGATGTATTATTGGCAGCGACTAATGTCTGGAGGGTCATCACACCTGCAAAAGATAATAGAAATTACATTTATGGATCATTCCTGACCAGGGGCGTAACTTTGGTTCAAAAAGTGAGGGGGACCAAATTTCCCTCCATCTCCTATCTTCCTATCCCTCCCTCCTTCACTTGCCTTCCCTTTAACTTCCCCTCCCTTCCCTTCCTTCCCCTCTCTCCCCTCCTCTCCCTGCAGTGAAGGGACCCCATCTAACCCAGCTAGGAGGTCTGAGGGAGCGCTGTGAGCTTCCCCAGCAGGTCTGGGCGGAGTCCTTATGGCAATCACTTTTGGTGCAATCCGTAAGGTAATGAGTGTTTCTCTAATTTCTGAAGTTTAGAGCCGGACTGGGACAAAAAGCAGCCCTGGCAATGAAACCGAATCAGCCCCCCTATAATATTTCCCCCTCTAGATGGAAATAAAAAATGTTGTGCAATGCAGCAAATTTCGCTTAACCCCTCCCATCCCCCATCACTACTCCATTAAATTTGTTATACACACAATAGAATGAGGAAAATAAAAGAACCCAATCTTACTGTACCCCTATGAATCACTTGTCACATACTGTACCCCAAAATTAATTTTATTGCATACCATAAACCAGAAATTATATCACTCACTGCACCCCAGAAATGAATTATATTACACATGGTAGGCACAGAAATTATATTACTAACTGCACCTTAGAAATGAATTGTACATTGTACTCAAGTACAATAATATAATTCATTATATAATTCATTATACCCCAAAAATGTATTATGTGACACACTGAACCCTAGAAATGAATTACATTACACATTGCACCCCTGAGATTACATTACACGTTGCACCCCAGAGATTACATTACATACCATACCCCTGAGATTAAATTACGTTACTCACTGTACCCCAGAGATTACTACATTACCCATTGTACCACAGATTACATTACACACCATACCCCGGAGATTACATTACACATCATACACTAGATATTACATAACCCACTGTACCCTAGAGATTACTACATTAGCCACTGTACCCCAGAGATTACTACATTACCCACTGTACCCTAGAAATTACTACATTAGCCACTGTATCCCAGAGATTAGTTTACACACCGAACCCAGAGATTACTACATTACCCACCATACCCCAGATATTATTGCATTATTCATCATACCACAGAGAGTACATTACACACTGAACAACAGATATTATATTACACCATACCCCAGAGATTATTACATTATACACTGTAACCCAGAGATTATTACATTACACACTGTACCCAGAGACTAACATTAGACAAGGTACCCAGAAATTGTGTGTGTATATATGCATATATTGAACACAGACACACTACACACTTAGCGTGGGTTCACATTATGGTTTTTCGGCACTGACGGTATCATTTGCTTGCAAACATCGAATTCCGACGAGCAAACAGCCCAGACTGCCCGGGACAGATTTCTCCCTCCTATCCATTAGTGCTGTTAGTGCATAAAACACCTTGAAGAATTCTGTGTAGGCAATTACAGTACGTGCCGAAAATACACAAGTAAAAACAGTGTCATCTACACGACGACACTGGTTCTGAGGCAGATCCAGCACTGAATCGGTCCCAGAATCAGCATTCATATCTTCTGCAGGAATGTACCCTTAAGGCATGTTCACACGGCATGTAGCGGGGTGTACTGTGCGCTCTGCTATATACCGGGTGTTTTAGAAGTATGCGCTGGCCGGTCCATACTTCTAAAATGCTGCGGGGCCGGCCCCATTCACTTTAATTTTCCCAAGCGCGTAAGTGCAGGGAAGACGTGACATTGCTAGACACATGGCTGTACAGTATATACACATATCACATATACAATACATACCCTACTCACATGTACACACAACGCCTGGCATCCTTGTCCCCTCCTTACCTGTCTCCTGTAGTCTAGTGCAGTTGGCATTCAGCAAGAGCTTCCCTTCTTCTCTGATGAGGGCTGAGCATGGAGGAAGTGGTATATGAGGGGAGGGAAAGATACAGCCTCAGATACATAGTGTGCTGGACTGTGAGCAGCATTCTGATTGGTGAAGCAGCCCTGCTGACTCCTGCTCTACCAATCAGCGCTGCTCTTACTCTGCACTGACACTTGAGACTGCTGCCTTCTCTGTCCCCCCAAGATGCACTGAAATATAGGAGGCAAAGGGCTAACTTCGTCCTCCTCTGTGCTCTGCTTTACCCACTTACAGCATTCTCATACTTTCATATGGATTATTTTTTATTGAAGTGGCTAAAAAGTGGGGGGGACCGTCCCCCGCCCAGAAAAAAGTGGGGGGGACCAGTCCCCTCTGTACCCCCCTAAAGTTACACCTATGTTCCTGACAACAACATTGACCAAACGTTGGGTCTCTGAGTAGGGCGGCTTATCATTACATCATCAGTACCTGTAGCACATTGGGTCATGAACTGTCTGGTCCTGCTAGGGTAAGGGTGCTTAGCAAAGGAATTTTTTTTCAAGCATTTGAACAGATGATTCACAACAACACTGGGTCTATGTGGGATGAACAATCCAATGAAAGCCAAGGTGTATCCCTGAGATCTCTGTAGTATGGACCCTTAGATACCTTAGATAAGTCATACTGTGGTGGGAATGATATTCACTAATTCTTAATAAAACTATGCCCCATCTACATGGTCTTAATACTCTTCTGAAATAGGGTATAATCAGGCTTGGACTGTCCCACAGAGGAGTAACGGAAACATCTGGTGGGCCCCTGGGCAGGTCTGGGGCTGCTTTACAGGAAGAAAAAGAGGCAGAAAGCAAGAGTCATGGGCAGTCAAGTGCAGTAGCTGTACTGTGGGCCCCAAGAACCAACTACACTGGTTGCCCCCAAGAACCAACTCCACTGGTGGGCTCCAAGAATCAACTCCACTTGTGGGACCCAAGAACCAACTCCACTGGTTGCCCCACAGAACAAACTCCACAGGTGGGCCTCAAGAACCAATTGCACTGGTGGGCCTCAAGAACCAACTCCACAGGTGGGCTCCAAGAACCAACTCCACTGGTGAGCCCCAAGAACCAACTCCATTGGTGGACCCCAAGAACAAACTCCACTGGTGAGCCCCACGAATCAACTCCACTGGTGGGCCTCAAGAACCAACTCTACCGGTGGGTCATAAAAGTCAACTTCACTGGTGGGCCCGAGAACAAACTCCTTTGGTGGCCCTAAGAATCAAATCCACTGGTGGCCCCAAGAACCAACTCCTCTGGTGGACCCTAAGAGCCAACTCCACTGGTGGGCCCCCAAGAATCAACTCCTCTGATGGGCCCAAGATTTAAATCCACTGGTGGCCCCCAGATTTATATCCACTGGTGGCCCCAAGAACCAGCTCCAGTGGTGGACCCTAAGAACAACTCCACTGGAGGACCCCAAGAATCAACTCCACTGTTGGGCCCCAGGCACCCAGTGCGACACTAGATATAACCTAATAAGTCTATACAGTATAAGCGGACAAAATGTCCTCCTAAGCAACATCCGCATTGCCCCAAAAATGCCCAAATGTAATTTTATGTGCCAGTCACCTGTTTGCTTTAACAGCTACACGTCTGGTCTTCAAATCTACGTTCTATCATTGGTGGAAGTAAACATATTGGTTCCACTTAATTTGAGAGATACGGGGAGATTCAGTCTATTCAGACTATTCCGTAATAACTCTTGCTAGGATGAAGCAATGTAAAGGAAAAAAGATGCAATGTGCCATATGTATATGATGCCCGAGAGACTTGCCAACTCTTAGGGCTTGTTCACATGGCTTGTTTGGACAAGGTTTTGGACGAGGTTTCCAGAGCATTTCCTCGCCCAAAACCTCGTCCAAAACGCTTCCAAAACGCCCCCAGGTCATTTAAGGCTATGTTCACACGGCTTAACTGCGGGACCTAAAAACGCCCCGCAATTACGCCGTGTGGCCGGGGGCGGGGCGGAGCGGGGGAGGGAGCGGGGGGCTGGCACTTCGCCGGCCCATAAACATTCATTATCAGCGGCGCGTATACGCCGCTGGTAATTCACATGTCACTTATCTCCCCCCGCGGTGGATTCGCCGAGCAGGGAGAGGAGACGTAATCCATAGTTCTCTATGAGAACTGTGGATTACTGTAATGACTGGGCCGTTTTCAGCCTGTAATTTGCGCACTCCGGCGCGTAATTACGGACCGAAATACGGCCCATTTTAAGCCGTGTGAACATGGCCTAATTGATTCCTATGTAAAACCTTGTTGTAGTTCACACATAACAAGGTTTTTACATGCTTCTTTGGAAGAGCTGAAAAAGAAGTGTCATGTCAATTCTTGAAGCGTGTTTTAGGCGCCTTTTTGGCGCGGTTTCAGCGCTTTTTGGGCACTTTTTTTGTCCTGGCTAATAATTTGTATGGATGAAAACCTCGTCGAAAACCTGATCCAAAACCTCACAGAGAAACGCCTTTAAAACATAGTTGGCAACTTTTGAAAATGGAAAAGCAGGAGAGCAAAGAGGGCAGCGCGCTAAGCGCGCCGCATCAAAAATTTGCATGGACACGCCCATCTTTTGTGTGCCACGCCCCTTCAAAAAGCCACACCCACTCCGCCTAACTACATAATGGCTTTGGAAGAAAGCCAGGTAGATGCCCTTATAGCCAGGTAGTAGCCCCCCATAACCAGGTCGTGCCCCTTACAGGCAGGTAGATGCCCCCTTGTAGCAAGGTAGTTGCCCCCTTTGTAGCCAGGTAGTGCCCCCTTTAATAGTCAGGTAGTTGCCCCCTTTAGTAGTCAGGTAGTTGCCCCCTTTAGTAGTCAGGTAGTTGCCCCCTTTAGTAGTCAGGTAGGTAGTGCCCCCTTTAGTAGCCAGCCAGGTAGGTAGTGCCCCCTTTAGTAGCCAGCCAGGTAGTTGCCCCCTTTAGTAGCCAGCCAGGTAGTTGCCCCCATTGTAGCCAGCCAGGTAGTTGCCCCCATTGTAGCCAGCCAGGTAGTTGCCCCCATTGTAGCCAGCCAGGTATTGCCCCATTGTAGCCAGCCAGGTAGTTGCCCCCATTGTAGCCAGCCAGGTAGATCCCCCCCCCCATTGTAGCCAGGAAGAGCCCCCCATGTAGTTAATAAAAATAAAATAAAATTCCACTTACACATCTGACCAGGCTCCTGCCCGATCACCTCAGTGACGCAGGGGAATGAGAGCAGCCGCGCGTCACTTCCCCTGCGCCGCTGATCAGTGTGTACCGCGCGCACAGACGCCGGAAATACAGGGGGAGGAGGGAGCACTCCCTCCTGCCTCCTCCCCACACAGTGAGACCGCGGGCAGGTGAGCGGACCCTGCGTCCGCTTCACCCGCCCGTGGGAACGGACCGGCGGCGCCGGAGTAGCGCACCAGCGCTACTGCGGCGCCACGGCCATTTAAAGGACCCCCCCCGCCTGCTGGAGCGGTGAGAAATGCCAACTCCCCCGGGAGGGCGGGGGGGACCCCAAATAGCGGGACCCCCCGCCAAAAACGGGAGAGTTGGCATGTATGCTTTAAAACCTCTTCTGAAGAAGCGCGTTTCAGGCGATGTTTTGGGAGCGGAAAGACCTGGTCCAAAACCACGTCCAAATAAGCTGTGTGAACATGGCCTTACAGGGCACTGGAAGAGTTGGGAAGTCCTCATCTTAGGCAAAAAAGTGCCTCCCTGGATTGACCGCCCCACACACACCCTCTTTGCCATGCTGCTATAATAAGACGTGCATCTCAGTCTCACCTGACCAGACTCTTATCAACTAGAACCCGTGAAGGTTTCTGTTCAGTGTCTGCAAGCGGAGATCTTGAAAATCATGACAAATTACTACAGAAATCATTTCAGAAAAAGGTTATAACTTTTCATTATATAAAGAACATTTCTTTGTTGAATCTACTATCTCCCTTTTAAAATCAGGTTGTGATTTGTGTGGCATGCTGAGACTTGTGGTACTATGGGTTACAATATACAATGCATTTGACACCAACATGGTGGACGACTTGTGGCAACAGTTCTGTTCAGTTTATTTGGTGTCTCTGAATTGAGGTGTCTGTGCTCTGCCCATCTTTATCATTAGGCTGCTCCTTGTCAGCACAGACAGGGTTAAAACAGCGGTCGCCTAGCAACTATTACACGTTAACACAACGTTATGAGAATTGACGCGCAATGCTCACTGGGAAGTGTAGTTTCTTTTTCTATAATCTCCGAACGTTCTTGAACAAACGAACTACATTTCCCAGCAGCCGTTTTCTCCACAACGGACGTTATTGTGTCCATGTTATCAGCACAGACACGGGTTAAACAGCGGTCGCATAGCAATTATTACACGTTTACACTACGTTCTGAGAATTGACGCGCAATGTTCACTGGGAAATGTAGTTTCTTTTTCATTTATCTCCGAACGTTCTTGAACAAACGAACTACATTTCCCAGCAGCCGTTTTCTTCAAAACGGACGTTATTGTATCCATGTTGCGTTCTTGTTTCGTGCTGCATAGTAGGACCTTCAGGTATGTCCATATGTTACTGTTATCTAAGCAGGGAGAGAGGACATGCTGGAACCTGTAGTGCCTCGGCACCAACTTCATGTGCTGCTGCTGTTTTCCCCTGTGTTTAGCTATTTACTTCCATCATGGCATGTAATACACTGTGCTAAAAGATGCCGGATTATTGGATGATTTGCAATGCACAGTATATTAAACTGGTATTAGGGGAAGCTGTAGGACTATTGAGGATGTTAAAGATAGAGCAGCAGTTCTGTGCTGAAAACAAATGATGGGTGATGAGAATTTCTGGATTATCGGATATGGCATGAAGGGATGTGACGATGGGAGTTCTAGTCCATAGCGCTATTTATAATGGGCAGCAATGGAGTGTAACACAGGGGCCCACCAGCTCGTGCACTGTTAGGGAATGCTGGGAGTTGTAGTTTTCAGGGCTGTGGAGTCGGAGTCGTCCTAACATGGTCTTACTCCGACTCCCACAATATATACTTAGTTGGTCCAGGTAGTTCGATGCATTCAGCAAGTGTTTTTGTGTGCTGCCAGTGCTGCTGCTCCCATATCTTCATCCTTATCACATGAGGAGTGTAATTGATGACATGGAGCAGGCAAAGCGCTGCCCCGGGGGAAAAGATTCCGCCCCCCAGGGCAAACAGTTTTCGGGCCACATTTTTCCCCTCTTTCAAAGAAGTAGAAAAATTTTCCAACCATTCATAAAAAACGGGACTGGGGGGCTGAGGAAATTTCCCTTTTTTCCCCCGGGACTTTTGTTAGAGATGTTGCCCCTTTTGGCCCACCCCCTTTCCCCCCCAACCCCCAATTTTGTGTAGAGAGGCCGTTCCCCTAGCCTAAAAATAATGAGATCAATGTGAGGCCCATGTTTTGCAGGTTCTGTTTGGAGGAATACTATTTCTTAAAAACACATTCAGGGGGAATCCACAAATGTTCCTTCAGGGGTTTTCCCATATTTAAAAAATTTTTTTGTGTTTTTAAAGTCATATCCAAAAAATCACTCACCGGCCCCTTTTAATTAGGTACAACCATTCTAGTATGGGGTTTGGAAACCCCCTTTTTCCCTTTCAAATCTGCCTAAATTCTTCGGGGCATATATTAAACAAAGGTGCTGGAAGCATTCCTCAGGGGGTTTTTTGGTGCATATTGACATGAGGGAAATCACACAGTTCCCGCAGTTTTGTCGGCTGCACACCCAGGGATGCGAATCTCCCGTTCCATTACATCCCAAAGATCTCTATTGGTTTAAAATTTGGTGACTGTGGGGGCCCCAATTGAGTCAGTGAACTCATTGCCCATGTTCAAGAAACCAGTCTGAGATAAATTCCCCCTTTTATGAAGGGGCCATTATCCTGCTTTAAAAGGGAGCCATCAGATGTTGGGTTTCATTTTGGGTCATAAAAGGGGGTGGGGCATGGTCAGCAACAATACTTTAAAGGTTTGGGTGTGGCGTTGCAACGATGCCAATTGGGACCAAGGGGCCCAAAAAAGTGCCCAAGGGAAAAAAAACCCCACACATGACAAACCCCCACCCCCCACCGGGAAACCCTTTTAACAAGGCAGGAAGGAAAACCAAAGGTTTATGTTGGTTTTACGCCAATTTTTGAAACCCCACCACCGAATGTCGCAGCAAAAAATTCGAGACCATCAGACCGGCAACTTTTTTCCCCAATCTTCTACGTCAATTTGATGAGCTTGGGAAATTGGAGCCTCAGTTTTCCTGTTCTTAGCTGAAAGGAGTGGCACCGGTGTGGTCTTCTGCTGCTGAGCCCATCTGCCTAAAGTTCACCGTACGTGCGTTCAGGGCTCTTTCCCCTACCTTGGTTTAACGGGGGGCTTTTTGAGTCACTGTTGCCTTTCTATAGCTCGAACCGTCTCCCATTTTCCTTTGCCTCTGGCATCAAAAAGGCATTTCCGCCCACGGACTCCCGCTCAAGGGATGTTTTTTCTTTTTGGGCCCATTCTCTGAAAACCCTAGGGGTTGTGCTGAAAATCCCGGGAATCAGCAGTTTCTGAAATACTCAGACCAGCCCTTCTGGCACCAAAAACCCATCCAGTTAAAAAGGCACTAAAATCACCTTTCTTCCCCATACTGATGTCGGTTTGAACTGCAGGAGGTTTGACCATGTCTACATGCCAAATGCATGATTGCGCCATGCTGATTAGAAATTAAGTGTTAACGAGCATTGGCAGGTGTACCTAATAAAGGGGGCCGGTGAGGTATATTGCACATGACAAAAAAATGGAAAAAATGTTTGGAACCCTGTGACTTTCGGGCCCCATATTCACCATCCACTAATTTTTGTACATGAGGCCCCTGTAATTTTATTACGTCATCTTACGATCTTATACAAAAATTTTGTTTTTAAAGTTTTTAGCATCTGCTTATTCTGCAATTTTTTCCTGTAACGCATTTTACGTTTTGCTCCAAAAAATCAAAATTTAAAATTTTTTATTATTTGTTAGTGTTTGGGAAATCCACCTTTGCATTTCAATACTCCCTGAATCCTTCTGGGCTCTGGATCAGATTCAAGAAGGTCTTGACCAAAATCTGTCCGGGTCTTTTCACACTTTCCCAAATTTTTGGTCAGAGGGGACTTGGATACAAATAAAGCTTTTTTTTAAACTCTACCCAAAGTGTTAAAAACGATAAAAAACATTTTTTCCCTTTTGCGGGCAGTGCTGTTCTACCTAAATAGCTGATTATTGTTTTATAAGGTGATAAACACCCGATTTCCCATTTTACTCATAAAGTTTACTTAAACATGCGCCGTGTATGAGGGAGTCAGAGTCGGGGCTTTGGCTTGCTGACTCCACAGTCCTGGTAATTTTACTGCAGCTGGAGGGCCCCAGCTTGGCCTCACCCCTAACTTCTTATTATGTCGCCACAACTTCGGGGGTATGGTCCTTTATCAAAATCCTTATTTCATCCAGCATCCGAAAAAAATTTTTGTGAAAAATAAAATCGCATATTTTATTTAGACTTAGATAGAATAAAGGAACTGCAACCTAAAGTCCAATGGGCTGACGCGTTTTTGAGCGGGAACGAGGCTTTTTAATGCTCAAAAATGCTCGGGGGAGGCCATTGGACTGCGGGATGCAGTTACTTTATTTTAACTAAGTTAAAATAAAATATGTGATTTTATTTTTCAAGGAAATTTGTTCATATGCTGGTTGAGATAAGGATTTTGATTGATACTGGAGTGCTGTTGTCTCTGGAGTCCAGGAGATCTCTTACGGGGGGGGGGGGGGGGGGGGGGGGGGGGGGGTGGGGAGGAGGGTTGCTCTCCGTTTGTTTTTTATGCATGTATGTTCCTTTGTGGCGTATCTATGGGCTATTACCAAATACATTGCTGTTCTGATTTTGCTTCTTTTCAGAGTTGGGCAGTTCTTATCCATTGCTTGTGTACGTAAGGTTCCCTAAGTTACCGACCACCTCTCTAGCCTAGCGTGATCAAGATGGTGACGTCACTCTCTGCTGTGTCTGAGCAGCAGCACTGGAGTTTGTTTAGGTTTCTTTCTTGCAAACTTTAACCTTTTAGACTCTTTGACTTGTTCCCCCGTTTAAACCCCTCCATTACTAATCTTCCTCTACCAGGTTCAGCTGAAATGTCAGTCACTGTTGTAAACACCCCCCAACCTGGACAGGGGGTGGGGGCTGAGCTGTAGAACACCCCCAGCCTGAACAGAAAGTGGGGGCCCCAAGCTGTAGAACCGCCCACAGCCCCAAACAGGAAATGGGAACCCGAAGTGTTTGAACCACCCACAGCCTGAACAGGAAGTTGGAACCCGAAGCTGTAGAACCCTTCATGCCTGACAGGAAAGTGGGGGCCGAAGCTTTTAAACCGCCACAGCCTGAACAGGAAATGGGGGTTTGAACGTATAACCACCCACAGCATGAACAGGGAAATGGGGGTTTGGCTGTATAACCCCCCAAGCCGAAAAAGGAAGTGGGGAGCCTAAGCTATAGAAATGCCCCCAGCCTGAACAGGAAGTTGAACCTAAGTGTATAACCGCCCACACCCTGAACAGGAAGTGTGAGCCTGATGCTGTAGATTCGACCACACCCTGAACAGGAAGTGTGAGCCTGAAGCTGTAGAATCTCCCACACCCTGAACAGGAAATGGGAGCCTGAAGCTATAGAACCGCCCACAGCCTGAACAGGAAGTTGGAACCTGAAGCTGTAGAACCGCCCACAGCCTGAACAGGAAGTTGGAGCCTGAAGCTGTAGAACTGCCCACAGCCTGAACAGGAAGTGGGAACCTGAAGCTGGCTGTGATAAAAAGACTCTGAGGACACCCCTTTAAGAGAAATCAGGGTTATGGTCATATGTCTTCTTCCGATCAAGCCATCAATGTCACATGGAGCAGTGTGTTCTGGAGAAAGGAGCAGTGACATGAGCTGTGACTAAGGTGGGGGCCGTCTATGTATGTTTGGGGAAACTTAACGCTATTACAAGTGCACTGTATTTATCTAAAGGGAATGTGAAGAAACCCACCATCTAGATGTCCTATGAGGGCACATTGATCTCATGGAGGGGGGGGGGGTTCTGCTTGCTGCCCCCTTCAATGAACCAGGACAGAGGTAGACCTGAGACGTCCTTGCAGTACATTGCCATGTGTTCACCTCGCGATGTATAATCAGGCATCCTCAAACTGCGGCCCTCCAGCTGTTGGGAAACTACAACACCCATCATGCATTTATATACTCTATAACAGTGGGCATGATGGGAGTTGTAGTTTCCCAACAGCTGGAGGGCCGCAGTTTGAGAATGCTTATATACGCAAGTTCCACTAACCTGACCAAAGCCAACAGAGTACAATAAAAAATAAAATATGTATATAAAGATTGGCAGCGCATCCAAACACGATTGACTGAAGCGCCTTCTCGTGCTAAAATCTGCAACAAAATCTGCACTATTCGGCACAGGTTTGGAAACGCAGATTTCTCTGCTGAAACGCTGTGGATTCTGCTGCCGATTGCAAACTCCTGTGAGCGTATCCTTGGGGTGAATGCACATGGGATGTATTTGCTGGAAATCCGTGATGGAAGTTGCTGTGAAAGGAAAAGTTTGCACCGTAGTTCAATGTCCGCTGCCATGTGGGCATAGGATTTTCCCTGCTCAGATCTGTCTCCAGTACATTCACCCAGGTAGGGTGGTTTAACACGTTGCCTTTATAGGGCTTGTTCACACGACGTATTTGTGATCTGTTTTACGGATCTGCAAAACGGATCTAACAATTGTCAGTGTGATTAACATTGCGTTCAATGGCAAAAGCGCATCTCTGTTCCCACGGGAGATCCCCGATGCGCTTTCAGGGCTCTCCTGCGCTTTTCGCATCCGCTTTAAGAATTCACATGTCAATTCTTATTGCGGTTTACACAAGTGAAAGCCCATAGGAGATAATAGAGTCAGCTTTGGCACCTGTACAAAAGCGCCCACATGCGGTTTCGTAATCACGGCGCTTTGCATCCTGAAAGCGGATGCGAAAAGCGCAGTGGGAGGCTGCAGGTGGATCAGCGCGGTGAGCGGGACGGCGCGGCTGCCGGTGGAGCGCGGGACGGCGCGGCTGCAGCATGTGCGCGGTGAGCGGGGCAGGAGACTGTGAATGGAGGTGCGGGCGGCAGGCTGTGAATGGAGGTGCGGGCGGGAGACTGTGAATGGAGGTGCGGGTGGCAGACTGTGAATGGAGGTGCGGGCAGGAGGCTGTGAATGGAGGTGCGGGCGGGAGACTGTGAATGGAGGTGCTGCGGGCGGGAGACTGTGAACGGAGGTGCGGGGCCGTAGACTGTGTAGGGAGGTGCGGGGCGGGAGACTGTGAACGGCGGTGCGGGGCGGGAGACTGTGAATGGAGGTGCGGGGCGGAAGACTGTGAATGGAGGTGCGGGCGGAAGACTGTGAATGGAGGTGGTGCGGGCGGGAGACTGTGAATGGAGGTGGTGCGGGCGGGAGACTGTGAATGGAGGTGGTGCTGGCGGGAGACTGAATGGAGGTGGTGCTGGCGGGAGACTGTGAATGGAGGTGGTGCTGGCGGGAGACTGTGAATGGAGGTGCGGGGCGGGAGACTGTGAATGGAGGTGCGGGCGGAAGACTGTGAATGGAGGTGGTGCGGGCGGGAGACTGTGAATGGAGGTGGTGCGGGCGGGAGACTGTGAATGGAGGTGGTGCGGGCGGGAGACTGTGAATGGAGGTGGTGCTGGCGGGAGACTGTGAATGGAGGTGGTGCTGGCGGGAGACTGTGAATGGAGGTGGTGCTGGCGGGAGACTGTGAATGGAGGTGCCGGGGCGGGAGACTGTGAATGGAGGTGGTGCTGGCGGGAGACTGTGAATGGAGGTGGTGCTGGCGGGAGACTGTGAATGGAGGTGCCGCTGGCGGGAGACTGTGAATGGAGGTGCGGGGCGGGAGACTGTGAATGGAGGTGGTGCGGGTGGGAGACTGTGAATGGAGGTGGTGCTGGCGGGAGACTGTGAATGGAGGTGCCGCTGGCGGGAGACTGTGAATGGAGGTGCTGCGGGCGGGAGACTGTGAATGGAGGTGGTGCTGGCGGGAGACTGTGAATGGAGGTGCGGGGCGGGAGACTGTGAATGGAGGTGGTGCTGGCGGGAGACTGTGAATGGAGGTGGTGCTGGCGGGAGACTGTGAATGGAGGTGGTGCTGGCGGGAGACTGTGAATGGAGGTGCGGGGCGGGAGACTGTGAATGGAGGTGGTGCGGGCAGCAGACTGTGAATGGAGGTGGTGCTGGCGGGAGACTGTGAATGGAGGTGGTGCGGGTGGGAGACTGTGAATGGAGGTGGTGCGGCGGGAGACTGAATGGTGGTGGTGCTGGCGGGAGACTGTGAATGGAGGTGGTGCGGCGGAGACTGTGAATGGAGGTGGTGCTGGCGGGAGACTGTGAATGGAGGTGGTGCTGGCGGGAGACTGTGAATGGAGGTGCCGCGGGCGGGAGACTGTGAATGGAGGTGCCGCGGGCGGGAGACTGTGAATGGAGGTGCCGCGGGCGGGAGACTGTGAATGGAGGTGCGGGGCAGGAGACTGTGAATGGAGGTGCCGCGGGCGGGAGACTGTGAATGGAGGTGCCGCGGGCGGGAGACTGTGAATGGAGGTGCCGCGGGCGGGAGACTGTGAATGGAGGTGCCGCGGGCGGGAGACGGTGAATGGAGGTGCCGCGGCCCGGAGATTGTGCATGGAGGTGCCGCGGGCGGGAGACTGTGAATGGAGGTGCCGCGGGCGGGAGACTGTGAATGGAGGTGCCGCGGGCGGGAGACTGTGAATGGAGGTGCCGCGGGCGGGAGACTATGATTTTTTTTCCTCCTCTTGAAAACGTATCCGGAAAGCAGATCCGTAAAACGCAAGTCAAAAAACATACAATATGGATCCAAAAAAAGTATCAACTGTTGCGTTTTCGGACCGCTTTCGCGGAGCCTTTACTCGTCAAAAACGGATCCGTAAAAAGGATCCAAAACGTCGTGTGAACAAGTCCTTACAGGGATTGTGATACTTTTTTTGAATACTGCAATGACCAGATGTTCGCTGGAAGCCAATAGGCAAATCTAAAATGCAGTACAGACTTCGCCTTTTTGTCTTTGCAGCATTTTTTATCCACTTTGTGTGCATTTTTTTTAGAGTATGCCATAGGGGAGGTTTCTACAGCTATTTTCTTTCGCCAAAAGGTGGGCATGCAAGGCATAAGCATGATGGGGCCTGAGGCTACATCTACACGGCACAGGATTCTTGGCGGATTTTCGGCGGAATCATTATTTAGAATCTTCTGAAAATCCGACGGTACCCAGCGCTGTGTAGCCCTCAATAGAAAATCCGTGCTGTAGTCTACACAGCACGGATTTTTTCCGGTCAGTTTTTAAAATCTTCTGGATTCCGGCAGATTTTAGAACATGCTGTACATGCTGCCGGATTGCCATTGGATTCCCATACATTCCGTGTACGGGGCCGACAACAAATCCGAAAATAGACCGTGGTTTTTAGCGCAATTCTTTGCCAAAAACCGTGGTCCCGCAATGTTAAAATGCTGTTGGATTTTGGACAGCATTTTAACATTGCTGTGTAGACATAGACTTAAAGGGGATGTATCGCTTCATCAGTTTGGCTGTTCCTTTGTGCTCTCCAGCTTCTCAGCTCAAATCCAGGGGCGTTTCTTCCCCTCCCAGCTGGGTGTTTTTTAACTGAAGGGGGATGACATCATCCCCCCTTCACTGTTCATGCTGGCTCCGTGTGTTCCCCCCCCTCCCCTCCCTCCACATGTCACTGTGTCTCTCCCGTATTTTGTAAGAGCTGTTTACATACCACAGTCTTGCATTCATGTTACAATTGAAGCCAGTCTTGTATAAACTCCTCCAGAGCTGTGCAGAGTGAAATGCTCTCGGCCCCTAATGCTCGCACAATTGCACTGTTTCCTGATTGTAGAAGTCCTGCAGTGTTGTTCTGTTTCTTCTGGCTGTGCAGAGTGAAAATGTGCCGGTCCCTTACTTTCAGTGAGAAGTAGGAATGTAAGCTCCATGAATACAGCCGACCGAGGCGGAACAGAATGTAAATGAGCTCTCAGCTAGTGCAATGCAAGCAGGAGGGATCCCTACAGCACTGGATATCGGTGTAAACAGAAACAGAAGATAAGGGATCCCGTGAAAACAAGACCGCTTTGCTAATGACATCCAATTGCAAAGTTGCTTGTTTTCACTGTCCCCTTATTCTGAAGACCATTCAATTAAATGATACAACCCCTTTAATGTATGTGCACACGATGTACTGCGGCGCCGCAGAACATCGTGTCTTTCGGGAGCTCGCGCTAATATGCGCATACTCCCGCCACGCAGATGGGGTGGCAGCCCGCCGGCCCCATTGACATTCATTACTTGCGGCGCGTATTCGCCACAATTAATTGACATGCCACTTATCTCCCCGATCGTATTGTACGAGTGGGGAGAGGAGGTGTAATCCGTAATTTCAGCGCGTATCTCACCCGTATTAGAGCGCAAATACGCGGCGAAATGCGTGCTGAATTTACTCCGTGTGAACATACCCTTACTCTCCTCACTCCATTGACAACACATGGACGCACTGCCGAACCAAACGTGTATATGCATGGGGCGGAATAGATGTCCGATAAGTAAAGTATATGGGCGCCAGCTATTCAGGATGTACCTTCAAAGGGAACCTGTCACTTTACACAGGCTATCTGATCTGCAGGCAGCAGGTTAGAGCCAGAAGAGCTGAGCACGTTGATCTGCTATCTGATCTGTGGGTAGTATGTTATAGAGTCGGAGGAGCTGACCAGATTGATATATTGTCCTGTGGGGAAAGATTCAGGAGAACTTGTTTTTCATTTATTTAAATTTCTGCATATTTTTGGTTAAGGAGTCCAGGGGGCGGTGTTATCAGGGATAGGACAGCTATGAATCACTAATCAGACCGCCCACTGGACTCCTGAGCCAAAAATTTTAATGAGGAAATTACAAGTTCTACTAAATCTTTCTCTGCAAAATTATATATTAGTCTGCTCAGCTCCTCTCACTTTGTAACCTGCTGCTGGCAGATTAGATCGCATATTCAGCGCGACAGGTTCTCTTTAACCCCTTGATGACATTTGATGTAAGCTCACGTCATAATGTTGCTAAGGGGCTATGAAGGCGGCGGGTGACGGCTGCTAATTGGAATGGAGCTTGCTCAGTTCCCTGTTGTTTAACCCTTTAGCCATGTCGTGTCTAAATGAACGAGAAACGGTGCCGTGCACTGTTTCTCACTCCAATCTGCACCCCCACAGCAAGATCGCAGGGTGCCAATTGGTTAACATGGCGGCTGGAAGCCTTGTGAAGGCTTCCATTACCGCTATACTTCCTATTTTTTTTTTTTTTTTTTTTTTTGTGAAGGCTTCCATTACCGCTATACTTCCTCTTTTACTACTTTCAGACCCACAACCACAGACTCTGTACACCTGTCACGCTCGGCCCCGCTCCACCTGTCACGCTCGGCCCCGCTCCACCTTAAAAGGCTCGGCCCCGCTCCACCTTAAAAGGCTCGGCCCCCCTACACCTTAAAGGGGTTTTGCCACGATCTCATTTCATACCTCCTGCATCCAGCTCTTTAGCTCTGTGTGCTCAGAAGGGGGTGTGTGTGATTTGTTTGAATTGCCTATCATGTGACCCAGCAGGATGACATCACCAGGCCTTTGCTCTCTCTAATCAAAGAAAGGTCTGTTTATGTAAAGCATTCTGAGTGGCTGAGAGGTAAAGTTTTTGCCTCCAGGCACAAGGGTCCTCGGTTCAAATCCCTGCAGGAACCAAACCTGTGTTTTTTTTTCTCTCTTTATCAATGCACATACCTCATTGAGGTTTATTTTTTATTTATTTGCACTGTTTAACTAATTACTAAGGAGTACAGAGGACGGGAGTAGAGTGACAGCACCTGAGGTTTGAACACTCAGCACCTGCCTGAGAGGAGAGGTGATGTCTGAGCATGTGCGACCAGGACTGAGGAGCTCTCGTCACTGGTCGTATCCCCTGGAGACGAGCTGTAAACAATGGATCACTAAAGGAGCAGCTAAACAAAAACGGTGCAGAATTTTTAATAAAAATAAATGGTGAAAATGTTTGTTATTTCATTTACAAGCTTCCCACGTCAATTTTACTTCGTGGCAAAACTCCTTTAAAAGGCTCGGCCCCTCTACACCTTAAAAGGCTCGGCCCGGCTGCACCTGACAGGCTCGGCTCTGCTACATCTGTTCAATTACATCATTGTAAGTGCAATTGCATAGACCTGTCGGACTCATTAGTACCACCCCCGCTATATACTACAGCGTTGCCCGCTGTCGGCGCCTTCCTAATAAGCCCCATCATCCTGTGTTTCCTGCCTGTCCCAGCCGTTCATGATCTCCTTAGAATCGCTTCTATGTGGCCTCTACACAGAAAGCGTTGCAGCGCCTAATCTAATGTATCCCTCACTAATTGCTTGTTTGCTCCTTCCTCTGCTGTCGCTTTAAATAGCCAAGCGCGGAGCGGACCCGGTAAATAGCAGGACCGCTGTTCATGTTTTATGTGAAATGTTCTCCGATGAATTATTTATTGCGCCCAATTTACCGTGTTAGTAGAAGAAATCCCCAGAAATGCTGGAAAAACCGGAGCGGCGAGATCAGGAGGACGCTACTCGGCCGGAATCGTGTCTGTATCATCGTCCTAAATAATGCACGCTGGTTTCTTTACCGTCTGAAATACGGCGAGACAAAAAAAGTGTCTGCACCTCACGCCTGTCCGCTATCTAATAGACTTTGTCCAGTCTTCTCTGTTTTCTAGATCTCTGGTTGCTGTCAGTGAATAGGAATAATATTGCTTACATCCAGGAATGGAAACCTTTAAAGGGGTTTTCTCGCTATGAAGATCATCGTTAAAAATGAGGGGACCAAAAATCTAAGCATGTTCTTCCTTGGTTACCATTAGCAAAGTGCTATGGTTTAAGAGAACGGGCTGTTTGTTTAGAGGAGCGAAGTGAGAGCGCCGGTCTGGTTACATCCAGGTCCCGCCCCCGGTCGTGATCGGGAACGCGCGTCTGAGGGGGATGCAGGAAAGAGATCGCGGATGGGAGCGCGCAGGGGGACGTGTGCACGGACGAGAGAGAGATATTTCACTGCCAGCAAGCAGTGGTAGGTGTGACGTATGCGTGCGGGGAGAGAGATTTCACTGCCAGTAAGCAGTGGTAGGTGCGACGCATGCGTGCGGGGTGAGACTTTTCACTGACAGCAAGCAGTGGTAGGTGCGACATGTGTGCGGGGTGTGGCTTTTCACTGACAGCAAGCAGTGGTAGGTGCGACATATGTGTGAGGGTGGAGACTTTTTCACTGACAGCAAGCAGTGGTAGGTGCGACATATGTGTGCGGGTTGAGACTTTTCACTGACAGCAAGCAGTGGTAGGTGCGACATATGCGTGCGGGGTGAGACTTTTCACTAACAGCAAGCAGTGGTAGGTGCGACATATGTGTGCGGGTTGAGACTTTTCACTGACAGCAAGCAGTGGTAGGTGCGACATATGTGTGCGGGTTGAGACTTTTCACTGACAGCAAGCAGTGGTAGGTGCGACATATGTGTGCGGGTTGAGACTTTTCACTGACAGCAAGCAGTGGTAGGTGCGACATATGTGTGCGGGTTGAGACTTTTCACTGACAGCAAGCAGTGGTAGGTACGACTTAGAGATCATGTGTAGTCCCATGTAAACACAAAAAAAGATAAAGCATATAGTTTTGTTCTGCAGATCTGTAGGTCAGAGGTGTAATAATCTGCAGGATATAGCACTGTGGGTGAGAGACAGAGAAAAAAAAATCACCCATCTTTCCTGAATGTCAAATGCCCATTCTAGTTACAAAGTATGTAGAGAGAGCGAGAAATGTAGCTATATACTATCGAGTTAGGCTATGTTCACACGGGTTAACTGCGGGACGTAATTACGTCCCGCAGTTACGCCGTGTGGCCGGGGACGGGGCGGGAGCGGGGGAGAGAACGGGGGGCCGGCACTTCGCCGGCCCATAGACAATCATTGCTAGCGGCGCGTATACGCCGCTAGAAAGTGACATGTCAATTATCTCCCCGCCTGGCGGATTCGCCGAGCAGGGAGAGGAGACGTAATCCATAGTTCTCTATGAGAACTGTGGATTACCGTAATGACTGGGACGTTTTCAGCCCGTAATTTGCGCACTCCGGCGCGTAATTACGGACCGAATTACGGCCCATTTTAAGCCGTGTGAACATGGCCTTAGACTTAGCTTTTCACTTCCAACGACAGCTGAGAACCTTTCCCTTCCCCCGGCTCACATAAAACATGCCCCTCTATTTCACAAGTTCTACTTAGCAACCAGTATAAACGGCTGCCAAATGGTGAAATGAGAATACCCCTTTAAGGTAAGTTCACACAGCTGCAGTGCTGAAAATTTCAGCGTGGAATCCACTCCCATCATCCACGCAGGCTTTGGAGGTGGATTTGATTCTGATTTTCAGAGACAGGTATTCAGCCTCCTATATACTATAGTGTGAGGTGAGGATTCAGCACTGACATGTCAGTTCTTTTTCAGCATTGAAAATATATCCACGCTGAAAAAAATCTGTGTTTTGTACATACATGACACATTTTACAAATACACTCCAAACACAGGGTATGTTCACATGGCGTAATTGCAGTGCGCATTTCGCCACATATTTGCGCTTTATATGCGGCGTCATACGCGCTGCAATTACGGTAATTCATAGCTCTCATAGAGAACCATGAATTACAATGTCATCCCCACTTACAATACGATCGATCGTCGCCCGGGAGGAGTGACTGTCAGTTTCGCACGCTTATGTCCGCTGATGGTGGAAGTGAATGGGGTCGGCTGGCCCCCCGGCACCCCCGTGCTTTGGAAGTACGTGCTGATCAGTGTGACTTCCAAAACACCTAGCGTATTGTGGCTCTTACAATACGCGACGCAATTACGCCGTGTGAACATAGCCATATAGTGGCAGTCACTCTTCAGGAGGTCTGAAGAATACATTTTCTTAAGGTACCAGGTAAAACATAGTCTTCTGCTCGGATCTCTGTTGGGCGTCTGCTGATGCTTTTCAGGTTCGTCTGAAGAGCGTCAGCAGACGCCCAACACAGATCTCTTTCTACGTGTTTGTGCATTTTGCAAAATAAAGGAACGTGACTTTTAATTGCCGGATCGTTTTCTTACATTGGAATATTGCACGTATGATGCAATTTACATTGGAAACCATGAGGGAAGAATTGCAGATCAGATTGGACGCTGATTCTGAAGAGGATTCTGCGCCGAATTCAAGGCAGAATCAACGTCCAGATTCGTCATGTGAACTTACCCTTAGGCCTGGTTCACATAGACGTCGCATGTTCCGTTAAAAAAAGAAATTGCGCAGCAATCTGAACTATTTTTTCCGGTCTTAACGGCATACACCATGACGGAGACCCGACGTAGGTTATAGGGTCCGTCGGCGCCGTGGGTGTCAGTTGTGAGAACGGATAACTGTGGGTTCATGGAGGTTCCGAGTGGGACCTTCGATGTAGATGAGAACCAAGCCTGAGGGTCGGCCACATGGCATAGACAAAATACTGGTTGGATTCTGTTTAATAATCTGGCCAGTATTTTATCGTCTTGATGGTTTTCGAGGACGGTTCTGTTTGCTGATTCGTCCGTCCCCCTTAACTATTGAATAGCACAGCTTCTACCCAAAAAACAGTGGGAAGATTGTGCATGTTCCGAGTTTTTTCTGAATGCCGGCGGTATGAAAATCTGCCTAGTGGAAATCTGTACAGTGTAGACTACTGGGTGGATTTTCTGACAACTGCAGGGTTGTCAGTTTTAAAATCTGAAAACCATCTGAAAATCCAACCAAAAACCCTTGCGATGTGGAAGTACCTTTAAGGCTTCAGAAGAACGCAGGAACCAGCTTCCAGTCCGGATGTGTGGTATATAAAAAATCCAAACATTTATTTAAACATATTTAAAAATGGCATAAACATGCACAGAGAAACACAACAACCATGGCTAGTTACACGCTAACGCATTTCGAATAGAATAATCTTTTTCTCATAGCCCTTTAGGGCTTGTCCTCACAGCACAGGTTTTCAGTCGGTTTTGCAGATGGCTTTCAGATTTGAAAGCCACCTGTAAACCCGACAGTCAACCATCCTGATGGACTTTAATGGAAAATCCGTTCAGTGGGGTATACGGCGTGAAACGCGTAAAGTCTTTTAAGTGTGTTTTTACTGTGTTTTTAATCTTGTCAAGGCTACAGCCCTTTACGTTTTTAAAAGTAAAGACACCTTTTATTATACACCAATCTTTGCATTCCTGCTGGACTGCTGTCTCCACGAGCGCCGGGTCGGTTCTTTTCTCCCCTGGACCTTGATATTCTCATCCATCGTGGCTGGTTTGGCACCTTGGTTTCTGAGACCTGCGGCTGCCGTGTAAACTGGCTCTGAAGGAGAGCCCCGTAAGTGACCGCGTGAGTTGTGCCTCTACAATATTAACACAACTCGAGAAGGTGAGCACACCTTTTTATTTTGTCCACATTGTCTCTGTGGTTATATATTTCACTATTGTGCGCCCGCTCTATTTTTTTCTTTTGCATCTCTATAGTTCTCTATGAGAACTATGGATTACCGTAATTTCGGCGCGCCCGAATTAGAGCGCAAATACGCAGCGAAATGCGCGCCGAAATTACCCCGTGTGAACATACCCTTACACACACACACACAGAGGTGGTCATTCAACCCTTTCAATCTCCTAAATGTCAAATCTATCTGTTTATAGAGTAATACAGTAAATCCTCTGCTGCTCTATCACAAGCAGATTGTCTATCCACAAAACTGGGTGTTACAAAGGACCTGTGACCTCTCCTGACAGGTCTGTTTTAGTAAATACTTGTGTCCCCTGTGAATTAAGGGCATGTCCCCACTGCACGGGTTTACGGCCGGTTTTTCAGCTGGATTGCGGTTTTTCAGACCGCCTGAAAAACCGGCCGAAAATGAGCACAATTGTGTTCTATGGAAAACCCGTGCAGCAGCCCCCACAGTTTTGCCGCCGGCGGTAAGATATTGAGCAAGCACATTCTTCTGTCTGGTTTCCGGACGGGATCTGTGCTTCTCAATGGGAGGGCTCTTCTCCACTCATCGCGGAGAAAAGCCGCCCCCCCCCACCCCGCCTTCCCCCCCGCCCCACCCCCCCCGCGGCCGTGGGGACGGGCGCAAAACAGGACAAATCGGCCGGTATTTGTCCTATGCCGTGGGGATGCGCCCTAACAATCCTGGAGCCTCTTCTTTTATTATGTTCCTCTGTTATTCCACCTGGAAATTCATTACCAATCTGTCAGCTGGGTGTTACCTATTGTGGGCGTGTCCTGCACAGTCTGACATTGTCCAATCACCGTACTGGGGCACGCCCTATTGGAAACTAGAAAGGCACCCAGCTGACAGATTCAGTAATATATTTCTAGGAGGAATAACAAGAGGAACAGCACAACACAGAGAGATAAGAGAAGAGGCTGCAGGATTGTTATTTCACAGGGAACAGACTGGTCAGGAGATGTCATAGAACCTCTTTAACTTGTGGGAGGCTTATTGACCCCCTTAGTAAGGGTACGGCCACGCGGAATATGTAAATTGCCGGTCAATTCTGTCCTAAGAATCCGACAGGTATTTTGTTGTCTTTTGCATGGTTTTGGGGGACGGTTCTGTCCACGGTTTGCACATTCATTGAATTGCACATATTCCAACCGGATAACCGGGGCGGAAGATAGAGCATGTTCCGAGTTTTTCGGAACACCGACTGCTGAAAATTCCCTCCGGCTGAAAATCCATTCAGTGTAGACTGCTGGGCAAATTTTCTATTCAAGTCCTATGGGGATGGTTTCTTGTCGGTTTTCAAACAGTTTCCAAATCCGCAAACCATCTGAAAATGCGACTGAGAAACCAGGCCGTGTGTACGGACCAAAAGTCAGATCTACTAAAGAAGCTTGCATGGCGGCAACTGAATTTTAGGTCATCATCATGGTCACATTTATTATTTGGCCTATGAGGCACCAAAGCTTGTGACCCCAAAATACAAATGCCCAGAAAATCCCCCCCCCTAAAAATAAAAAATCCTATAAATGATAAATTATAATATTTAATAAAATATATATATTTTTTAGAGCCGCGCTCTTTTTCTGTTCCGTTGCTAAAATGCTCTATTTATTCATACATTTTTCCATATTTGTTCCTGGGAAAGTGGGTGACAACCAATATGGCTGCCATTCCAAGCCCCCACAGGAGCTGCAACCCAGTTTTGATATAGTCTTAATTGGTAAATCTGCCAAATTATACCCCAAGCACCTTCTCCCTGTTGCAGATTAAGACAGGGTAACAACTCGTGTTACTTGAAATAGCTCTGCAAAATACATCTGTACAGAGCAGAACCAAAAATGTGCCTTAAAAGGCAGTTCCATATTTTCATTTAATGGAATTGCATTGTTAGCAGTTTCCTAATCTACCTCTAGTGCTGTAATTGCTCCTTTTTTTTTTACAGGCAGAGCTGAGGGATTGTTGCAGTGTGCCAGCTTTGCTGGGATTTGGCCATCTCCATAACTGTTACACCCACAGAAGTCAATGGAAGGATGCAAGGATAGTTGCGTGGATACAATCGCTGGGACCCTATGAGTAGACACCCAGATATAGAGGGGTGATCTGATTGCTAGAGTCCATTACTTATCCTACATAAAGCAAATAGGACTCACCCAGTTCTGTGCTCCCCTCTGCACCGTCTCCAGCAATGTACTGAATGTCTGAGGAGTCACACTCTGCAGCTGCGCCCCTCACCCCAGCTGATGTGGGTAACCGTCTGTGACCGCTTTACCCAAAACTTACACGTTTAACCCATTCCTCTCCCAGAAACTATCATAGTAAAAAAAAAAAAACACAAAAAAAACCCAACTAAATATTTAAGTGATTTAAACTGAAAAATAAAATAATTTTCTTTCGGCTCTTTTTCCATCACAGAAGCTTTAGGCTTTGCTCACCTGGGGCGACGTGTATGAATGGGGCTGCCCGATATCAGACGCAGCCCCGTTCATACATGTTCAAATGTCCTACACGCCATTATCAGAGCGCCTGTGGCACTTTGTAATGCGCCTGATTTCGGGGGGCGTGCGAGAGGCGCGGCGCACTAGAACCGAAGCTATAGATTTATAGCTTTGCTTCGGCAATTCTGTCCGCATTACAGCTGGAACAGGTAGAGCACTTTCAAAGTGGTTTACCTGATCCAGAAATGTTGCCCTAGTGCTAGAATGTAGTAGAGCAGGTTCATAAATCAGGCACATTTTAGACTAATATTATGCGCATGACATTTGGCGCTAACATGCCAAATTTCATACATGTTGCCCCTGCTGTCTGTTGTATGAAGAGAAATGCACTTTGTAAAACCTGGCAGACATCCGAGAGACACCTTAGGTTTCTGAGACATTTCACTTTTGTCTTTACCGTGTGATCGGATGCATGTTGGCCCCATTAATGGGTTAATCCACATCCTGGCTGCCCACCTATGGCAGGGTGTAATAGGAGTACATTCATGGCAGTCATGAAAGCCTTCAGTAAACTTCTAGTTGCCTGACTCACTGGAGAGTCCAATTTGATGGTGGAGGGCGCTGCAGTCCTTTCTAACTGCTTACGTGCAGCATCTAAGCAGCTAATGGGGTTTTGCCACAAAGGCATTTCATGCCTGGTTTGTGCTCCAAGCTGCCGTCAGTCAATCAGTCCATCTATAATGAGTCACTCCAAGCAGATTCTTATCTCTAGCAATGGTCTTAGTTTATTTAACTAAATGGAAAGCTTTCACTCTTAACTGCGCTGTAGCCTTGTATACTACACGTGATAGACCTCCTGTACTCATGTCACTATAAGGCCCTGTTCACACGACGGATTTGGCCGCGGTTATGGCCGCGGGTTCCGATGCGGTTTCCGCGGCCAAATCGCGCCATTTTATTAACATGGTTTCCTATTGGAAACCGTGTTAATATTCACACGCTTTGGGGCTGCGGCCTTGCCGCGCGTGTGTGAGAGCTCTCCTGTCAATCCTTGACAGGGAGTTTTCAGCGCGGCAGCCGCGCAGTGTTGCCGCGGGCGTCGCCGCGGGTGGTGCGCGGCCGGCACGTGGCGCGGTTTGCCCCCTGCCTATTAATTTGCATGGGGCCAAACCCTCTCCGTAAGCTGCGCCCCAAGCCACGCCCCACCCATGCCGAGACCACACCCAGCGCCCGCGCCGCAAACGCGCGTCGGGAGACGCGAGTTTGTGGCGAGGTCAGGACAAGGTCTGGCCGCGGGAACCGCTGCCAAGCCCGCCGTGTGAACAGGGCCTAACAGAAATAGCTAGCAACAGTAGAACTAATAAATCAATCACTGCTATAGATCCACCCACAGCCTGATCAGGAAGAGCGAGTTTGAAGCTGGCTGTGGCTCTGTGAAACTACATGGTAAGAAATCCACTTGAAATATGATAGAATCTGCAACTGAGACTCCAATCATTTGTAGAAAGCAAATTGTTTGGTTGTCGGCATAACACATATAGGAAGCTTTAAAATAAAAATAGAAACTCTCATATAAAATAAATTTCGGGAGTTTGAGGACTTTCAATCTGTAGGGGGTGAATTCACAAATGGCAGAATCCCTTTCCCAATCTACAGTAAACCAGAAGTTTCTATACACTATATAAAAAGCCCCATCTGCAGGTTTTTCTCACTGTCTGACATGAAATCAGAATAAACCTTCCCCGTTTTAGGTCAATTAGGAACCAAAATTATTTCTATTTGCCAAATGCCAGAATAATCAGAGAGATTTTTAAGGCATTTTTATTACTTTCTCCAAAATCATAAGTTTCCATACACCGGGATTACTCTGCCTTTAAACAATTTGGGACCGTCCATTTGATGATGTCATGTCTTTGGAAGCTTCTGATAGGTTTATTGGCAACATCTGAGTTAATTAGAGACACACCTGTGGATGTATTTTAAAGCACACCAGAAACACACTGCTTCTGTGTGTAACATCATGGGAAAGTCTAAAGAAATCAGCCAAGATATCAGGAAGAGAATTGTCAACTTGCACAAGTCTGGATCTTCCTTGGATGCAATTTCCAGATACCTGAAGGTGCCTCGTTCATCTGTACAATTATATGCAAGTACAAACAAGATGGGAATGTCCAGCCATCATACCACTCAGGGAGGAGACGGGTTCTGTGTCTCAGAGATGAACGTACTTTGTTCTGACATATGCATACCAACCCAAGAACAAAAGCAAAATACGCAAGAACAAAAGCAAAAGACCTTGTGAAGATGCTTGCAGAAGCTGGTAAGATTGTGTCATTACCTACAGTAAAACTACTGTACTGTATCAACATGGGCTGAAAGGCCACTCTGCCAGGAAGAAGCCATTACTCCAAAAGAAACAAAAGCCAGATTAATGTTTGCAAATGCACAGGAACAAAGACCTACACTTTTGGAGACGTGTCCTGTGGTCTGACAATACTAAAATTAAACAGTTTGGCCATAATGACCATCGTTACATTAGGAGGAAAAAGGGAGAATCTTGGAAACCTAAGAACACCATTCCAACTGTGAAACAAGGAGGGGGGCAGCATCATGTTGTGGGGTTGTTTTGCTGCAGGAGGGACTGGTGCACTTCATAAAATAGATGGCATCATGAGGAAAGAAGATTATGTGGCAATACTGAAGCAACATCTCAAGACATCAGCCAGGAAGTTAAAGCTTGGGCAGAAATGGGTCTTCCAAATGGACAATGACCCGAAGCTACTGCCAAACTGGTTACAAAGTGGCTTAAGGATAACCAAATCAATGTTTTGGAGCGGCCAACACAAAGCCCTGATCTCAATCCTATTGGAAACTTATGGGCAAAGCTGAAAAGGCAGGTGCGAGCAAGGCGACCTCCAAACATGGCTCAGTTACACCAGTTCTGTCAGGAGAAAGGGGTCAAAATTCCTACCAACTATTGTGAGAAGCTTGTGGAAGGATCCAAAATGTTTGACCCAAGTCCTACAGTTTAAGGGCAAAGCTACCAAATACTAATGAAATGGATGGAAACTTTTGACTTTGCAGAAAGTAATAAAAATATCTTAACAAATTCTCTCTCATTATTCTGGCATTTGGCAAATATAAATAATTTTGGGGCCTTATTTACCTAACACAAGCAAGGTTTAGTTTGATTTCATGTCTGATAGTGAGAAAAGCCTGCACATGGATCTTTGTATATAGTGGATGGAGACCTCTGGTATCAACCGTACGTGCTTTGCTGCCAAAGATGGAACCGATTTTCAGTCTTGGAATTTTCAGCAACAAATCTGTAGCGTGTGAATACCAACTAAAGCCTCGTAAACACAGCACAAACTCAGAGTGAATGCATAGATGAGGGATTTGCTGAGGATTTTGGGGCGAATTTTGTTATGGATTTTACTGCAGATTGTTCTACACTGACCACAGATTGCGAAATCCACAGGAAAGGTTTGTGTGCAGATTTTGTCTTCTGTCACTGAAGTCAATAAAGAAATATCCACAGCAAATCTGCCCCAAGTGCCATCAGCTGTACGAATTCTGCGGAAATTGGCTGAAAGCTCATGTGGAAATGCTTCCTGTTTTATTTAATGGGAGTCAACGCTGAATATGATAGGGTGCTGATTTTTCCAACACGGATTTTGTAATTCGCTGAGCAGAAAATATGTCACTTATTCCTCCCATTAGATTTAACACAACAATACTTCCCACATATGACACCTACAGGAATAGAGATATCAAAAACACCGACAAGAAAAAACTACTCCTTTAAAACATACCTTTTAATAATACAATATAAAAATTACAAATACAAACCTATAAGAACAGTAGCGGGACACCCATATGGGGTAAGGACAGTAACCCTACACTGTCCCCTGGACTACACACCCTAAGATACCTAACACAATCGGAGAACCCGCCCCAATAAGGGCGACCCCAATAATAACTCCTAACTGTACCCTACACAAAGTACCGCCTCCTCTAGCGGAAAATAGGAAAATTTAGGGATAAACAGTAAGGAACTCACAATGAGTGGTACCAAAAGGACAGATATGTAAAAAACGCCAATACAAATGTAGATCAAGAGCACTGGCAATGAACCAAATCACGGAAAACAATTTGTCCCTAGTCAGAAAATGTACATATCTATAATACCCTACATAGATAGAAAACAATCAAAAAAAGAAAATAGGGTATATAAAGTGCTAGTACTTATCTGTGCCAATTGACCCAAACTGGTGAATTTGATCAATAAGATGACAAGAAACAGGCGCAGTTATATTTCAAGCGCCACTCAAAACCCCAAACGCGTTTCGTCCCATTCCAGGGACTCCTCAGTGGGTCAGAAAAAACATATCCATCTACACAAATAAATGAAAACACACTCAATAACATCTAGCCAGAGAGAGAAATATCTCCCATTACTAAATATAAATGAATCAGATACCAAAAGAAAATACCTGAATTTCCAATGCACCTATAGCCGAGATTCCAGCGGATGTGTCCTATGGAAGGGAGTTGGTGTATCTCCCTCCGGTGGGGACTCTCATACCTGTGTCAGTATCCAATGTCCCACAGTTATGTCACAAACCTGAGGGAATATATAACCCTCCCTCCGGTGGACACTCCCCCCAGACATGGAGGAGAAAAACGCCCCCCATTCACTATATCACAAGGACTGTACTCACTCACCTAAACATGTCCAAAAGAACGGCAGACGGCGTCTAATGCGAAGTATTGCGCATGTCATACTAAGAAACACACGGCCTCACTCTCGCTGACAGCACCCGCGTCAGCAACGACGTCATATAGAATGCCAAAAATGGCAGTGTCGGCATCAAAGCACCACACAGCGCATGCGTAGCGGGCTCACATACATAATGCTGCCGAAGTTACAGCCCCGCATAGCGCTCGCGCCAGACGTACTGCCTGACATATTAACCAGCAATGCAAGAATCTCGCTGCCCTATTAAAACAAGATACATAGTCCAGAGGCACAACAATGTTTCAAATGTATGTTGCTATACCTCCCACACAGTACATACACAGCATTTTGATGATAGCAGATGCTATACCCAAATAGCAGGTTTTGTATATACCAATGCTAAACATGTGTATTCAAGATTCGATATCCTGCTAAAATAACATAGGTATCACAACATTACGCATAATGGAACATGAAGTAGTGAATAAAGTCAGATATATAATCTTAAATCGAATAGATATCTGGCATATAAAATAACAATAAGGGGAATCTGTGTTCCTATGCGGGTTATACGTATGATAGAATATACGAGCAATAGTTACAAGAAACACGTGAAGGACAGTGACTCATTCAGCCCCTTTGGAAACACACAATTAAGCTTATAGATCCATTGTGTTTCTCGCTGTGGAATGAGTTTGTCCCAGTCACCTCCTCTCATCGGGGGTTTTACCAAATCAATACCCCGAAATTGCATCGCATCAGTCCTGCCATTATGCTTTTCCCATACATGTCTTGCAATCGGCGTATCATGCTGTTTTTTGATGTCACCAATGTGTTCACCAATTCTTCTCCTCAGTTCTCTGCGCGTTTTCCCAACATATTTAAGCCCGCAGGGACATGTGGCAAGATAAACAACACCAACGGAAGTGCAGTTAATAAATCCTTTAATAGTGTATTCATGGGGGTTATCAGTGTCGCCAAAGGTTTTACAGTTGACCACATATTGGCAAAATTTACACATACCGCACTTGAAACAACCGTTGGGTTGTCTACCCAGCCAGGTCTCTCTCTGTGGGGCCACAAAATGGCTCCTCACTAAACGGTCCCTCAAGCTTCGCCCCCTACGATAGGTGATGGACGGAGTGGCGGGCAATATCTCCTTAAGGACATCGTCCTGCAGGAGTATTTTCCAGTATCTACTGACAATGTCGTAGATCCTATCTGCCTGTGGATTATACTCCCCAATAATCCAAAGATCATTCCTGGTAACTCCTCCAGGACCTACCTCCTTCGTTTTAGGGACCAAAAGACCAACCCGATCTTCCTGTATGGCCCTATGGTACGCCTCTTTTAGAGAAGACTTGTATTAATAGGGCAGCGAGATTCTTGCATTGCTGGTTAATATGTCAGGCAGTTTGTCTGGCACGAGCGCTATGCGGGGCTGTAACTTCGGCAGCATTATGTATGTGAGCCCGCTACGCATGCGCTGTGTGGTGCTTTGATGCCGACACTGCCATTTTTGGGTGTCCGCGCACGCGCGGTACATTCTGTGTGACGTCGTTGCTGACGCGGGTGCCGTCAGCGAGAGTGAGGCCGGCGCCCGTGTGTTTCTTAGTATGACATGCGCAGTACTTCGCATTAGACGCCGTCTGGCATTCTTTTGGACATGTTTAGGTGAGTGAGTACAGTCATTGTGATAGTGAATGGGGGGCGTTTTTCTCTCCATGTCTGGGGGAGTGTCCACCGGAGGGAGGGTTATATATTCCCTCAGGTTTGTGACATAACTGTGGGACATTGGATACTGACACAGGTATGAGAGTCCCCACCGGAGGGAGATACACCAACTCCCTTCCATAGGACACATCCGCTTGAATCTCAGCTATAGGTGCATTGGAGATTCAGGTATTTTCTTATGGTATCTGATTCATTTATATTTAGTAATGGGAGATATTTCTCTCTCTGGCTAGAGGTTATTGAGTGTGTTTTCATTTATTTTTGTAGATGGATATGTTTTCTCTGACCCACTGAGGAGTCCCTGGAATGGGACGAAACACGTTTGAGGTTTTGAGTGGCGCTTGAAATATAATTGCGCCTGTTTCTTGTCATCTTATTGATCAAATTCACCAGTTTGGGTCAATTGGCACAGATAAGTACTAGCACTTTATATACCCTATTTTCTTTTTTTGATTGTTTTCTATGTAGGGTATTATAGATATGTACATTTTCTGACTGGGGACAAATTGTTTTCCGTGATTTGGTTCATTGCCAGTGCTCTTGATCTACATTTGTATTGGCGTTTTTTACATATTTGTCCTTTTGGTACCATCACTGTGGGTTCCTTACTGTTTATCCTAAATTTTCCTATTTTCCGCTAGAGGAGGGGGGTACTTTGTGTAGGGTACAGTTAGGAGTTATTTTTGGGGGTCGCCCTTATTGGGGCGGGTTCTCCGATTGTGTTAGGTATCTTAGGGTGTGTAGTCCAGAGGACAGTGTAGGGTTACTGTCCTTACCCCATATGGGTGTCCCGCTACTGTTCTTATAGGTTTGTATTTGTAATTTTTATTTGTATTATTAAAAGGTATGTTTTAAAGGAGTAGTTTTTTCTTGTCGGTGTTTTTGATATCTCTATTCCTGTAGGTGTCATGTGTGGGAAGTATTGTTGTGTTAAATCTAATGGGAGGAATAAGTGACATATTTTCTGCTCAGCGAATTACAAAATCCGTGTTGGAAAAATCAGCACCATATCATATTCAGCGTTGACTCCCATTAAATAAAACAGGAAGCATATCCACATGAGCTTTCAGCCAATTTCCGCAGAATCCGTGCAGCTGAAGGCACTTGGGGCAGATTTGCTGTGGATATTTCTTTATTGACTTTAGTGACAGAAGACAAAATCTGCACACAAACCTTTCCTGTGGATTTCGCAATCTGTGGTCAGTGTAGAACAATCTGCAGTAAAATCCATAACAAAATTCGCCCCAAAATCCTCAGCAAATCCCTCATCTATGCATTCACTCTGAGTTTGTGCTGTGTTTACGAGGCTTTAGTTGGTATTCACACGCTACAGATTTGTTGCTGAAAATTCCAAGACTGAAAATCGGTTCCATCTTTGGCAGCAAAGCACGTACGGTTGAAACCAGAGGTTTCCATCCCCTCTATAAAAAGCCCCATCTGCAGGTTTTTCTCTCTGACATGAAATCAGAATAAAACCCTTTCCCCGTTTTAGGTCAATTAGGAACCAAAATTATTTATATATGCCAAATTGCCAGATAATGGAGAGAGAATTTGTTAAGATATTTTTATTACTTTCTGCAAAGTCAAAAGTTTCCATCCATTTCATTAGTATTTGGTGGCTTTGCCCTTAAACTGTAGGACTTGGGTCAAACATTTTGGATCCTTCCACAAGCTTCTCACAATAGTTGGTAGGAATTTTGGCCCCTTCCTCCTGACAGAACTGGTGTAACTGAGCCATGTTTGGAGGTCTCTTGCTTGCACCTGCCTTTTCAGCTTTGCCCATAAGTTTCCAATAGGATTGAGATCAGGGCTTTGTGATGGCCGCCCCAAAACATTGACTTGTTATCCTTAAGCCACTTTGTAACCAGTTTGGCAGTAGCTTCGGGTCATTGTCCATTTGGAAGACCCATTTCTGCCCAAGCTTTACCTTCCTGGCTGATGTCTTGAGATGTTGCTTCAGTATTGTCACATAATCTTCTTTCCTCATGATGCCATCTATTTTAGGAAGTGCACCAGTCCCTCCTGCAGCAAAACAACCCCACAACATGATGCTGCCCCCCTCCTTGTTTCACAGTTGGAATGGTGTTCTTAGGCTTCCAAGCTTCTCCCTTTTTCCTCCAAACATAACGATTGTCATTATGGCCAAACTGTTCAATTTTAGTATTGTCAGACCACAGGACACGTCTCCAAAAATGTAGGTCTTTGTTCCTGTGCATTTGCAAACATTAATCTGGCTTTTGTTTCTTTTGGAGTAATGGCTTCTTCCTGGCAGAGTGGCCTTTCAGCCCATGTTGATACAGTACAGTAGTTTTACTGTAGGTAATGACACAATCTTACCAGCTTCTGCAAGCATCTTCACAAGGTCTTTTGCTTTTGTTCTTGCGTATTTTGCTTTTGTTCTTGAGTTGATATGCACATGTCGGACCAAAGCACGTTCATCTCTGAGACATAGAACCCGTCTCCTTCCTGAGCGGTATGATGGTTGGACATTCCCATCTTGTTTGTACATGCATATAATTTTACAGATGAACGAGGCACCTTCAGGTATCTGGAAATTGCATCCAAGGATGATCCAGGCTTGTGCAAGTTGACAATTCTCTTCCTGATATCTTGGCTGATTTCTTTAGACTTTCCCATGATGTTACACACAGAAGCAGTGTGTTTCTGGTGTGCATTAAAAATACATCTACAGGTGTGTCTCTAGTTAACTCAGATGTTGCCAATAAACCTATCAAAAGCTCCCAAAGACGTGACATCATCATATGGATGGTCCCAAATTGTTTTAAAGGCAGAGTAATCCCGGTGTATGGACAACTTATGATTTTGGAGGGAAAATAATAAAAATGCCTTAAAAATCTCTCTCATTATTCTGGCATTTTGATAGAAATAAATTGTGGTTCCTAATTGACCTAAAACGGGGAAGGTTTATTCTGATTTCATGTCAGACAGTGAGAAAAACCTGCAGATGGGGCTTTTTATATAGCGGATGGAAACTTCTGGTTTACTGTAGATTGGGAAAGGGATTCTGCCATTTGTGAATTCACCCCCTACAGATTGAAAGTCCTCAAACTCCCGAAATTTATTTTATATGAGAGTTTCTATTTTTATTTTAAAGCTTCCTATATGTGTTATGCCGACAACCAAACAATTTGCTTTCTACAAATGATTGGAGTCTCAGTTGCAGATTCTATCATATTTCAAGTGGATTTCTTACCATGTAGTTTCACAGAGCCACAGCCAGCTTCAAACTCGCTCTTCCTGATCAGGCTGTGGGTGGATCTATAGCAGTGTTTGATTTATTAGTTTTTACTGTTGCTAGCTATTTCTGTTAGGCCCTGTTCACACGGCGGGCTTGGCAGCGGTCCCCGCGGCCAGACCTTGTCCTGACCTCGCCACAAACTCGCGTCTCCTGACGCGGGTTTGCGGCGCGGGCGCTGGGCGTGGTCTCGGCATGGGTGGGGCGTGGCTTGGGCGCAGCTTACGGAGAGGGTTTGGCCCCATGCAAATTAATAGGCAGGGGGCAAACCGCGCCGCGAGCCGGCCGCGCACCACCCACGGCGACGCCCGCGGCAACACTGCGCGGCTGCCGCGCTGAAAACTCCCTGTCAAGGATTGACAGGAGAGCTCTCACACACGCGCGGCAAGGCCGCGGCCCCAAAGCGTGTGAATATTAACACGGTTTCCAATAGGAAACCATGTTAATAAAATGGCGCGATTTGGCCGCGGAAACCGCATCGGAACCCGCGGCCATAACCGCGGCCAAATCCGTCGTGTGAACAGGGCCTTATAGTGACATGAGTACAGGAGGACTATCACGTGTAGTATACAAGGCTACAGAGCAGTTAAGAGTGAAAGCTTTCCATTTAGTTAAGTAAACTAAGACCATTGCTAGAGATAAGAATCTGCTTGGAGTGACTCATTATAGATGGACTGATTGACTGACGGCAGCTTGGAGCAATGAGAGATAGACAGAGAAGAGAGTTGGGGAGTGATGGTTGGTAACCAGAGGAACTGGTGTGCTTTAAGAGGAGATAAAATATTCCTCATCTCCTAACCAAAGCAAAATCAGCAGCGCATTGTATTTGGCAATAGTCTCTGATAACCTTTCCCTACATGTTTAAAGCGAATCATTGTGGTGATAAAACCCCTTTAAACAAGAAAATTAGCAGGACGGAGGAGGGCATTGCAAATCAATAGGGTCTGCCTTTCTCCCAGGGAGGTAGCTATAGGGGTGTAGAATTAGCAGTTATTACTGGACCCTGAGCCCTATTGTAGATGGGGGGGGACCCTTTTTTATAGATTTTGCATTGGGGCCCAGGAGCTTTAAGTTACGCCTCTGATTCTGCCCACCATGGTTAAAATTTGGCACAGCGTCAAATGTGCTGAAATTCTACTTTCTAAAAAAACTTACTATATTGTATTTTTTATACATTATATTCTCAGAATATTGCTCTTAGTCGGTTCGTCTGATCAAGTGTTTAATCTCCTGAACCTTTCCAATCATCTCTCGAGTAATTCTTCCTGTAACTTCCGTGTCCTCAGTTTTTTGGGGTATGTGCAGCGTCGGACTATTAACCACCGTATTCGGGAGCCCGGAAAACAAGAACCTATTTCCTTCTCTAAAAACCCACAATTTGCATATAAACCACCAAGTCGATGTGGTTAGTGCCGTCTGAGCCCCTGGGGACAGCGCACCCCGAGCATGTGACGCTTTCCTGTTATTTTTATGGATAGATTTTTGTGGCTTCCTGGCATCTAGGGGGATGTGAGGCCGCTTCATTCTGCTTCTAGGGTCAACAAATGTCGAATATAGCACATTTGTTAGATCGGGTTTTTTTTGGGGGGGAGGGGGAGTTTAACCTCTTGTGGTTTTTAGTTCTGTTTCTCTTTATGCTACCTGAAAACTATCAGAAAGCTGCTGTTGATGTTGCTACCTTGAAACTATCAGAAAGCTGCTGTTGATGGTGCTACCTGGTAACTATCAGACAGCTGCTGTTGATGGTGCTACCTGGAAACTATCAGAAAGCTGCTGTTGATGGTGCTACCTGGAAACTATCAGACAGCTGCTGTTGATGTTGCTACCTGGTAACTATCGGACAGCTGTGTTAATGGTGCTACCTAGAACTATCAGACAGCTGCTGTAGATGGTGCTAACTGGAAACTATCAGAAAGCTGATGTTGATGGTGCTACCTGGTAACTATCAGAAAGCTGCTGTTGATGGTGCTACCTGGTAACTATCAGAAAGCTGCTGTTGATGGTGCTACCTGGTAACTATCAGACAGCTGCTGTTAATGGTGCTACCTAGAAACTATCAGACAGCTGCTGTAGATGGTGCTAACTGGAAACTATCAGACAGCTGCTGATGATGGTGCTACCTAGAAACCATCAGAAAGCTGCTGTTGATGGTGCTACCTGGAAACTATCAGAAAGCTGCTGTTGATGGTGCTACCTGGAAACTATCAGACAGCTGCTGTTGATGGTGCTACCTGGAAACTATCAGACAGCTGCTGTTGATGGTGCTACCTGGAAACTATCAGAAAGCTGCTGTTGATTTTGCTGCCTGGAAACTATCAGAAAGCTGCTGTTGATGGTGCTACCTGGTAACTATCAGAAAGCTGCTGTTGATGGTGCTACCTGGTAACTATCAGAAAGCTGCTGTTGATGGTGCTACCTGGTAACTATCAGACAGCTGCTGTTGATGGTGCTACCTAGAAACTATCAGACAGCTGCTGTAGATGGTGCTGACTGGAAACTATCAGAAAGCTGCTGTTTATGGTGCTACCTAGAAACCATCAGAAAGCTGCTGTTGATGGTGCTACCTGGTAACTATCTGACAGCTGCTGATGATGGTGCTACCTAGAAACTATCAGAAAACTGCTGTTGATGGTGCTACCTAGAAACCATCAGAAAGCTGCTGTTGATGGAGCTGTTGAGTTCATATTTGTGTGCAGAGTAACAAAGGCTGAGTATATGTGTTGTCACTTTATTCAGTCAATAGCGCTGATGGGTATAGTGGATTACAGTGTTTGGCTGCATCCATATCTATATCAGTCCAACAGGGAATCAGTGGACCGCCATAGAGTATACTTGGCCTTCACCCCATTCGAATGGGGGCACAGTTCCCTTCTTGTGATGAGCATTTATCATCTATTTTGTGGACAGCCCCTTTGACTCCTTGCAGCCGCTAACCTGCAACCATAGCTTATGTTAATAAACCTTAATCAGTTCTGGATTTTTTTTTTGCTAAACCATTTTGTATTTTATTTTCCCGCCATTTCCAAGATCGTTGCTTGCTGTCAGTGAATGCAAACTTTTTTTTTTTTCCTTGTTTTTCCTGATCCTGCAAAAAACTAATTCTTCTCACAAGCTCATGGGCTTGTCCCAATTCATCCAGTCTGAGAGAGTAAGGGTATGTTCACATGGTGTAATTGCAGGCCGTATTTCAGGGCGTAACTGTGCTGCAGTGCAAGAATGCAAGAATGCAATAAATAAAAATAATTAATACAAATAAATAAATAAAGGAAATAAAAATAATAAAAATGCAATAAATAAAAATAAAATATGATAATGCAAATAAAATGCAAAAATGTAAGGCCCACAATTACAGTAAAATCATAGCTGTCATTGAATGCTATGATAATCTGACGTTTTCCCGCGCATTGGTAG